>OVBA01003792.1:0-26263 GCA_900406435.1 Lepidium aucheri
ACCGGTCACGTGACATCTTTAAATTCTCACGTGCTCCATATTGCCACTTCACAACTCTATTCCAAATATCCTCCGCTGCGAGGCAGTCTCTCAATATATACATAATAGACTCTCACCTCCTCTACATACAGTAGATAAGGGAGAATCTGCTAAGTGCCGATGATTGCGTTCGGCATTCGTCATAATAACTTGGTGCGACACTTTTCATAGAAAATACCTAGTTCGTTCACATGGCATATCAAGTTATAAAATCGAGACATGTTTGGCTGCGGTAACACCTGCTTGGTTAAGATCTTATAAGTGGAGCTTACAGTGAAAACCCCATTTGAAGTTGCAGACCAAATAGCTCTATCCGTGGCTCCGGTAAACTTATCGAGCACCGTAGATAAATTAAATAAAAGCATCAATTAAATAAAAGTTATTACACTTAGTAGATGAGAAAAACGATAAATAACTATTAATTTACAGAAGCTTATACATTACAAACAATGAGAAGGACTCACATAACTACATGTGATATATAATAAAACACACTATAGAAGTATAGCAACACAAAAAACCAATAATTATCAATTAGAGCTGATACTAACTCTACATCATATGATACATTTTCCATATATAGCTCTCATTTAACCTACAGAGATTTTACAATGAACAAGTCCATTTGATCCTCACAAAAACTGTCGAGATCTCGACCAACCAGTTTTACTACACAACTAGTTGTGATTTCATACCTTTCTTTAACTTCAAAGAACACTCGAGCCATTACGTTCTCCATCAAATCTTTGATGATATCTTTTCCACTATCTGAGAAATAAACAGCTGCAAGTAATCGTTCTATGATCTTAGGATCAATCTCCAGCAAACAATCTGATCTCACGCACTTGTTGAAAGCTTCTTTAACGTCCTTTTTGATTATTTCAGCTAGTCCTTCAAAATCGAAAGGCTTGAAAGGAACCTCAATGAGACGGTCGTGGTTCTTCAAGTTCATTAACCAAGTGTTTGTGTTTTCTTCACAATGATTTGTTTCCTCGATTTCGACTTCTTGTGCTGGAAGGTTCAGATCAAGAACTCCATTTCTGTTCAAACGTTTTCCGGTCTCTATAGTCTCATTTTTCTCTTGAGTTTTCCCTAACCCCATCAGTTTCCTCTTGTTCATCGAGCTCGGGCCAGAAATCGATCTCACATTTGGTAACCTGGACACAGTCTCAATCCATATTTCAACTAGTCTGCCTTTGGCTCTCAAAAGTTTCTCTTCAGAGTAAGAGGTTATTGTTCTTGAATCCTCTGTTGAAGTTGAAGTCATAACAAACATGGTGTTCCCGATACCGACTTCTCTCCCATGCGAATCCATAAACTTCCCAGTTTCAATAGCTTTCGACAAGCTCATTTGTAGCCTCTCGTCCGCTTTTTCAATGTTCTCAAGGAAAACCACACAGAAAGGATTCCTACACATCACTTCAAAGATATGATCAACCATCGTCTTTCCTCTGAACCGGATCCCATCATCGCAACCGCCCATTCCATGTTCTCTGACACCGAGATCAACGGCCATAAATCTGTGTTCGCTTTGATACACAATCTCAGCAAGGACTAGCGACATTCTCCTCTTGCTTACACTATCCGAACCAACCAAAGTAAGCCAAACATCTCTTCTAGTTACCATCTTAGGTGGTTGTGACAATGCACAGCTGATAACTCTAGCAGCCTCATCTTGCCCAGAAACTCTATTGATTAATCTTTTGTAGATAATCTTAAAGCTCTCTGCGTTGAGGTCCCCTGAATTATCCAAGGAAGACGAGGACACAGATTGTGGCTGAGCAAAATCTTTGCTATCCAAATGCTTCTTTAGATCAGATCCTGTGGTAACCGAACTTATCATCAGATTCAAATCAGTCGTGACTGATTTGGCTGAACCAGTCGATGCAGAAGCACTGCTCGTGGACTTATTTCCACAGATTGATTCCAACCCTTCTTTGGTCTGCACTGAGGAGATGTAAATACACGTTACTCCCACAACCAAGAAAACTTGTACTCCAAGAAACATACATCAAGAGATTAACACAATGAATACCGACCTTAGCATCAGATTTTTGGTTTAAATCAAGTCTTGTGGTCATCTGTAACCAAGGTGGCAAGGTAGATTGGGTTTGATCGGATATTGAAGAAACCGGTCTGGTGATTTCCTTGTCGTGACCGGAGAATGGTAGTTTCAAGTCAGGAGGAGTTGAGAAGAATCCACCAAATGGAACAAATGATCCCATCAAACTGTATACAACATAGTCGTTTAAGTATTATAAAACTTATGTATATAATTTCACTTTATGTTAGTAAAGATTGGAGAAGTCTAAGTCTCGAAGTTATTGTACTTGTAATTCTAACTAAACCTAAGCAAGTAGTTTTAACGCGGGAATTACAAATCGCGACACAAAACTCTCCATAAGGACGCGTTTGGTAGCATGTAAAAGAGCGATTAAAGCGTTTTACAATGAATATGAAAGAGAAGAGTTTAAGTAACCTGGACTTGTGGTGAGGCAAATTAGGTCTAAGAGAAGTGATGGTGAGTAACTGCAAATCCCAATCTTTCTCCACTTCTGGAAACTTCCTTATCATCTTCTCGTAAACTTCGTTGCTTGTCGTTGCTCCGATTAACCATACTCGTTTTTCGTTTCTCCGAATTAGCTCTGAAACTCGATTCACGATGTAATTCGCGGCTGCTTCGTTTCCGTCGAAGTCAGTGAATACTCTCAGATCTCCGTAATTCAAGACTAATCCAGGTCCTGAACCTTGCTCTGCAAGCTTCCCGAGATCGTGAAACCTTGTGTCGGTGTTAGTTTTATCGAATTTGACGATGATTTGGTCGGAGATTTCAGAGGCGATGTTAATAGCGATTAAACCGTGGAGCTTCGTTGGAAGAGCATTCCCATCGGTTTGGTTTTTTTCCAGAGAATTTAAAAAACCGGTTAGTGCACTATAAGCCGATACACCGACAAGTAGAGGATTTCTCCCTTTTTCTCTTAAGAAAATCGCGCTGATTCTCCGGTAATCTGAATCTCCGCCGAGGAGATTCCGGTTTGGTACACTGAAACCCCAGAGAACCGGATTTGGTTCAGGATTCCCGGTTACGGTACAGAGAAACAGAGGCTGTTGTGAAGAAAATCGGAGTAGGTGAGGAATAGGTCGGATAATCGAGAGCTTTAACTCGGAGCTCCGAAAACCCGCTTCACCAAAAACCCGACTCACAACCGGATCATCCAAAATCGAAAGAATCAACTGACGAAGCTCCACTTTAACGCAAGACAATGAATTCGAATTCGAGTTCTGATTCTGTGACATCTCTTGATAAATCCTGAAATTTTCCGGAAGACGACGCTGATGAGCTTGAGACCGTTTAATTGCAGCCATAAGAGAGTTAGAAACAGGAGGTGGATCATTGGATCCGAGTTGTTGACCCGATTGGATCCGATCAAGAGAAACACTTAAACAAAGATCTAAAGCTTTAAATTGAAGACGAGGAGAGTAAGCAGAGTTTCGAACACGAGAACAAGCATCGCGTAGAACAGAAGTTGGAAGAGAAAGTAAAGCTGAAACGGCGTGAAGTGACGTCGTTTGAGAGTGTCCTCGTCGACGTGCCACGTTCACAGCTTCTTCTAATGCATAAGCTGATTCCACCGTTAAACACTGTTTCGCTACATTCACCGCCGTTGGCATCGCCGGCGAACATAAATAAATACACAAACTTCAATAGTAAAAAGCAAAAAAGAACTATTTGAATTCTCTCAGGTGAATAATTTTACTAATTTGGTGTGATTTTTTGTTTTTGTAATAAGAAAATGAAAACGGGAAAATAAATAAATAAAAGGAAGGTTGAAGCAGAGGGACACTGTTTGTTGGTTAAGTGGACACAAAGGTGGGACCCAGAGATAGAGAAGTGAGTACAAAAGTGGGACCCAAAGAGAAAGTGAGAGTTTGGAATCAAAGAGGAACAGGAACAGAGATGACTCATTGTAGATACTTCAGATTCTTGTTGCTTGTCTGTAACATCATTCTTTCGTTGCCACGTGTCTATATTTCAAATTTATTTTCAAAATTTAGTATTTTTTCTATTTAATTATAACCATTTTTTGGGGTCAAATTATAACCATATATTAAATATCTTCAAAATACTCCTGGGAACAAATATTTGCATATATTGTGCCTATCTATTTTAGGCTTTGACTTTTGTTTAGGATTTGTAAATCCTAATTTCCTTTTTACTAGTATCTTATTTCTACCTAAAACCATCATGATTACATTTTTAATAATATCATAATTAAATAAGAATAATATTAAGTATAGTTTTTCTTCTTTCAATTATAGCTTTCTTATTTTATTTAATCGATTTATAATTAAATTCAAAGTAGTTGGTATTTTTTACATGTATATATTTTTGTAGCTAATTATGCTAACATGATCTTATTTAGAATTAAAATTTTATAGTCCATTTGTCTTATAATAAGATTGTTTTTTGGTTTCAAATAAATGTCGTTTTAAATTTACGATATAATTTTTAGCATAAATTATATAGTTTAATCTTATTATTAACCAATAAAAAAAAGAATATCAAAACTCAATTAGTTTTTAGGATTATAATAGAATTCTAATATGTTTCCTTAATTTATTTGAAAAATTGTAAAATGACGGTTATTATAATAGAGAGAGTATGTAAGAACATATCTAATTGTTATAGAGTCATCGCTTTAAATAGAAAACATCACCAAATAATATGTTTATTATAAATATAATTATTAACTTTGTTTTCAAAACATGATATAAAAGACTTCATTTGTAGCACATTTGATATTGATCAAAGAGATTGTTATGGAATATATTCATTTGTAATATCTAGGACATTTTTGTCACAATAAAGTAAATTTTAGTTTCAGAATATAATTGTCAGTGACTGACGGTAATTGCTGTATTGACCTCGAGGATAAGAACGTCTAGCTTGACGGTATCTTTGATTCTCTAACCTCGACCATATCATTTATGAAGTCAAATTATTTTTAAATTCACGAAAATAAATAAATACAAATGATGTAATCACAAAAAGGAATCGTATAACATTTATTACCGAAAGATTTAGAAAGATAAGTGTCGGTCTTGTCGGAGCAAAATAAAAACGAGGGATACGATCATACGACTTTATGAAATTAATAAAGAGAAAGTGACACTAACGATAATAATTTAAAGAAAAAAAAATAAAAGAAAAGAAAGATCGCTTTGCATCATAAAGTTTGAAAGAGACAAATGAGTAGAAGGAACCCTAATTTTTCACCACATACTTTACCTTTCATCACTTTCTCTATCTCTTTCTTTTTTTTTTTCGATTTTATTTTTAAAATAGTATATTTTTACAATATTTTGCAGATTTCAGAATATATGCATAAAAGCAACTCCAAAGGGACACTAAAAACCCAAATTTGGTGTAATATACACTTAAATGGGACACCAAAAAAACACCAAGACACCAAATTTGGTGTAATTGCTACAGTGACACACCAAATTTGGAGTAATACTATTCATCACACTAAAACTTAAAATATTATTATTTCTTTCTTTTTCATTTATTTATATATTTAAGTAATACCAAATTTAGTTTTTCATTTATGAATATAATTTAAATGTTATCCACACTAAATATTAATATAAATTTTATATTAATTATATCAAACTATAAATATAATTAATGTAAAATTTTAATTGTAGTTATATTGGAAAATTAACTTAATTTATAAAAATTAATTAACTGTAATTAACTTTTTATTTAATCAAAATTATTTTAATTAATTTAATATTTTATTGTATTCAAAATATTAGCTCATAGTTAGATTTTGATTAAGATTGAAAATACAAATGAAATTTTAACTAAAATATCGAAAACATCACATTTGGAATACAAATTAAATTAATATGATATATGTGATATATGTATCTTATATACTTTTATAATCTATTTAGTGGAAATTTGTACAACTAATAATTAAATAGTTATAATAATAATAATTTGTATTTATATAAATTATTAAAAGGTTAAATTTTTATTTAATAATATAATTAAAGAGAATAGTACTTTTAATGTAATATTTAGTGTTGTGGTTAGAGTTGAAAGAAAAAGTAAGACATCAAAACACCAAACTTGGTGCAATTTCAACACCAAAAATGGTGTTACCATTGGAGTTCCTCTAACCATTCGCATAATATTCATTTTCTGTTTGAGCATTAATATATCAAAAGTCATTTTGCGTAAATATATTAGGTCAAATAGTTAAATTTTATGGGTTTTCTCACCAAAATTCGATAGTTAAACTACTTGGCAATATTTGAATTTTTTAAAATTTTAATTATGGAACAAATAAACAAAAACTTTTTTGAAATTCTTATAATACGTTTTGAATGCTAGTGGTATTTATTGTAATGCTAGTGAAATTCTTATAACACATTTAAAGATTGAGTTTTACTGTTTATATTATATCGGAATTTGGCTATTTAGCTGACCAATTATGATCTAATGTTAAAAAAAAAACGAATTAAATTAGTAGTTTCGATTGAATTCAATTCTTCACATCAGTCGTTAGTGGTCAATTTTGGTGGATCTCCCAACACCTCCAATAAACTCACATGTGATAACACAAAGATATTAACGAATCAACATAACCTTTTTTTGTATAATGAAATTAGCTATTATTGTATTTTTTTACAATAATATAGATATTTTTTGATTGTGACTTGTAACCTAATAACAAGACTGCACAAATTCAAATTTTGGGGTGAAAACCCTAAATGAAGCCATTGAATATAGGAATATAGTAATATATATATGGCAACCTAATATATAAAATCATTCATGTAGAACAAAACTTTATAGCATTTTCATGATTCACATGAGAAGAAAAAAACGTGACTTTGTGAACCCAAAGAGACGTGAATGGGCAAGGTGTCAATTTTTAAATCGTTTACGCCTTTGTCCTATGAAATTTCGACAACTACTTATCTTTTCTATATTAATACATGCCATTCATTTTTGTACTGAATTCTGATATTTCGCTAGAGAACGTCAGTATGAAAAATAATAATATAATATTTTTTGCTTTTTATATTTTCCAACAAATATTTTAAGCGAATGAGAATCTTTCCTTTGAAGATCTATCACTGATTGGAATATTTATTTTTGCTTTTATGGTACCTTTTTGCGTTCAGTGAATAGTCATGTCATCTATATAGTTCACATTTATAAAGTAATTCCATACAAAAATTTCTTTTAAGAGATTATAATTGGTTTTGACAGATGTTATAAAAGATATTAGTTGCAAAAGTGGATCACTAAAGACAACTCAAAATGTAATATGTCGAGAAGTTGGTTTTGCTTTTCTCGATGTTGGTAGTTTTTCAGCAAGTTATTTCTTTTAGTAGATTTGTTCAAGTTATTTTGTTTTCGTGTTTGATTTCTGTAATTTTTTTTTTTTGTATATTTTCATTCTTGTGTTCTAACATGTTTTTCCTCTTCTATATTTAGTTTCCAGAGATATTTGATTATTCGACAGTAGTAAATGCTATTTTGTATTCTTGTTTCGGTTTACCAATCAATTCACATGACAAAATATAATGTACGAGTGCACGTGGACCAGATACTATTTCACGCTCATTGTAGATAGCAACAACTCAGAAAAAAAAGACCATACAACTTTTTATAGATGTCCTTTCTCCATTAGCGAGCAGTTAACACTTGTTTTATTTACTTTTTTGGTAAGGAGTAAACACTTGGTTAAGTAGAGTTTTTTTTTTTTTTGTCAATCAAAATACTAATAAAAACAACACCAAAAAATGAAAAAAAAGTTTACAACACTAAGTCATTAGCTGGCTCTCTAATAGAATAAGCGAGAATATCAGTTTTATGGTAGGGCTTTAACTTAATATATATATATATTAATTCTCTGATAAGAAAAAGTTTTATGGATTAGGTTAATAGATGAGCCTCCCAGACTAAAGCCTAAAACTAAAGCATAATAAGAAACACATAAAATAAGTCCAACTGGAAAGGTGGCCCACAAAGTATAACATGAATGAGCTGTGAACTGAATCTGCGCGTTAGATGAGTAAACAAATAAATTCTTTTGAATCTAAAAAAATTATTAGCGTAATTAACGAGTAAAGATAACAAGAGAAACTAGGAAGGTAGCCCACAATGTATAAAAAGAATAAGCTGTGAACCGAACCAGCGCGTTAGACGAGTAAGCAAATAAATTCTTTTGTATCTAAAAAGATTATTGGCGTAATTAATGAGTAAAGATAACGAGAGAATCAAGATACGCAAAAACATTAAGAAAAAAAAAAGATCTATAAAATCAGGATGGAGAATGAGAAACAGACAGAAGAAATTGTACTAAGAACGAGATAGAAAAGAGAGAGCTAGATATCGAAAAAGATTAGGGCTCTCAACTTTGTCAATTCTATTTATTAAATTTTTTTAATTGAATTTTTATTTCTGATTGATAGTTTCCGTATAAACAGAATAGTAGGAGAAAGATTGTTAAGATGTGAGAAACAGCTAGAGGCATAATCCTAGATGATTTAAGATTTGAGTATACAAATATACATTAATGTTATCTAAAGTAAAACTATGGTTCTGTTTTTTCACAATCATATAAATTCACGTAGGGCAGCTTTTTACATATCAATGAATGTGCCACATGAGAAATATATTTTTCAATTAAAGTGAAGGTTTCTTCTTTAGGGAACCAATATCCTCGTTGACTCTTTCACCGAATACATACATCAAAAAAAATATGACTTTGATAAAATAAACAAGAAACAATAAGTTTGTTTTTTTTCTTATAAATGTTGTCATGAAGAATAAAATTGAAGTTTATCTTTCTTTCAAATCGAATATTATACAGCATAAATTAGAAATTGAAAGCTCTATTCTGTTTTACTTTTTTTTCACTTAAGCTTATAACAAAAATATTTGACCAATCTTTATTTGGAATGCCAAAACATATTTGGTCAAATGATTATATGTCTATTTTAGCAGTATTTTTTTCCCACCAAAATTCAATTTTAAATAATTGTATATTTTCGCATAATAAATTTAAATTGAGAAGTTCGTGATACAGATTAGATCTTATCGATCTATGTTGGAAAAAAACTCAGCTTGGAACTTTTAGTGGTTTCTAGCGAATCACATGACTAGACATGCTAACTTCTTCCATCTTGGATCACAAAGACTGACACTCCTACCTGCAAAATTGGATGGATGATGCAACTTCATGATGAAATGACCGATTTAGTTAGATTACAAATCCAACCCCCATAGAATATTATCCTCACGGTTTGGAACTGCACAACCTGATTTGGGCAATGATCACTTCCTTCTGAAATAAAAACCGGCTTTATTTATTTCTTGTGAAATGTTTGATCTGACCAAAATGGTCGTTAACACAAAGAATTGCTCGGATATTACTTTAAGAGTTAAAAGAGTTGACAATATCTCCGTAACTTTTCCCAAAATCCGGGCGGATTCACCAGCTTCAAGAGAAGAATGACTTATTGGTTCATCTACTCATAATGATTGTGACATTAATATGATTATGTTCTTTTATTAGCATTTATGTTTTTATGGGTTGATTGATCGATACTACACATTTATTTGTATCATCAATTAATTTTATAATCTTTTGCCACAATATATATATATATATATATATATACACTAGCATGAGATATAATTATTATTTTCAACTCGTGTTCATTTGGTTTTAGACCCGAATTGATATTTGAATATTGTTTTCGAGATATTGCTTTATAAGCTTAAAAATTAAATCAAAATTAACCCGAATTAGAGAAATCAAACTCGAAAAATATCCCAACGGGTCCTAAATCTACGTATTTGAAAAACCAAACCCAAACCAAAACCGGAACCAAATTTTAGAGTTTTTGATTAAATATTTCTTAATTTTGAACTTTTATATAACATACCAGAACCGGAGTTTGATCTTTACCGAACCAAATTCTATTCAAAAAATAAAAAATATTCAGATAATTCTTAAATCAAAATAACCAAACTATCAAATTAAATGAATCGAAACAGACAAAATATCAGAATGTATCATAAATATATGTACCTGAAAAATCGAATTCTAACCCTAATCAGAACCAAATCAATAACCAAGTTCGTCACCGATATATATTTTTATTAAATTTTAGTTTTTCAGAGATTATTCCATTAATTTTGATTTTTTATATAAAAATTTGTAAAAAAACCTACCTTAAACTTATTTTTAAGGGTTATTATGAACTTTAGGTTAATTTTATTATATATTTATAACACCATCAAAATGAAAATATTTCCCATATAAGATATATACATATTTATTTCTAATTATAATTGATTAGTGGTAAATATTTTATGTCAATCATTAGATCGATAATTTTTATTGCATATCTACACTAGTTTTAAGAGGTGAAGTCTGGTAAAAAAAACCTATATAAATTTCCAGTCTAGATATTCAGGTCCAAACTTATCTCGTTAAAGGCTAGCCAACCGAATTAAAGATGAATGATGTTATTTAATTAAGTTAATGAAGTCGATTTCAGTGTCAAAACAAAAAAAAAGATGAATGAGATGGTGAAAGTTTGATGAGTATGAAAGTGTGATAGTAAAAACAAAATAAATAAAGAGTATGAACGAATGGACTCGTTTTGATAATGGAGTTTGATTAAACAGATCCTTTTGTTATGTATTCCTATCAAATCTGTCTTTATTAGTTGGATGTCGAATTAGTGACCTCTAATGTTTTTGTCCATCTTTAATTAGTTGGTACATCAAACTTTTATTGACACATTTCTTGTAATTCTGCATCACATCACACATTTGAGATACCTTTATTTCTATGTAAACCCCATCAAATTCTTATAAAATGAAAGTAAAACCAAAGTATATCACGATCCCAATTTTAATTGTAGTGAATTATTGATGACTTCTTTTGTTTTTTAGAAATTTATAGTGAACTATTAGTTGAGTCATCTAAACCGCCATAGAAAAATTCAACAAATATGTAAAACATTTTAAGAAAATTGAAGTAAATTTTTTCTTCTAAAAAACCTAATATATCGAAAAAGAAGTAGTAATTATTAATTTTCAAATTGGTTGGTCATCAAAGCGTCAATGGAAAACCAAAAAAACTAGTAATTCAATGAGTCGACAAAATAATTGCTACACCTATAAAAAGACAAAACGAAAAGATATAAAAAGATGAAAGAGTGAGATTTATTAGAAAAGTTGAGATTTGAAGGGTCGGGTCAATCCATTAAAGAGGGTGGGGGGCAATGTGAAATTACATTATATAATAGAAATGATGAAGTTTCCATTATATATGTATTTTTGTTGAAATTATAGAATTTTGAATAAATTGTTAGAACTTTTGTGGGTCTTTAGGTGTTCTATTTACAAAATTAGTTACAATGAATCAAATATTTAGAGACAAGATATGTCTGTCCCTTGTTTAAAGCATTATGACAGGACTACACTCTTCTTTTTAATTTGCTTTTCAATAGTTTGATTGAAAGTTATTTCTATAAATAATAAATATACAAATATAGACGTTTTGTTGTTTATCGGCGGCTAGATTGTTCTTATCATAAAACAACTAAAATTTTAAAGCAAAACAACAAATAAAAGGTTGTTTTGAATGGGTTGGTCGAAAAATGTCTAATAGTATTGTAAACGTGACCTATTTTATGTCTACCTTATTACTTAATATTCATATTATATGACTGGTTAATAAAAAGAGTAATAGTTACGTTGAGAATAACAAAACGTTAGTAATTTCAATTAAAAAAAACAGCAAAAATTATCGAAAAAATATATACATATATGAAGAATTTGAAAAAAAGTTAAACTAGTTCTAAAAACATGGTAAAGGTTAAAGATTTCTTTTGTATATAACTAATAATCTTTATACATGTGCCGATCGATAATGTTATGCAAGAAGATTTCAGAAGATACCATATTTTCCAATTTAGGATTATTAATATATTTCTGTTTGTGTAAATAAGGCAAATTAGGGTAATTGACTTAGACAATGGTGTGTATATATTATAATGGCCGCTTTATCAACAAAATCAGATTAGTTTTCATTGAACTTTACGGATAACCTAAGTTTTACATTGTATTAGTACCAGCTCTGATTCGAATTCTATTCCAAATTTCAAATCTAGATATTATATATGATATAAGAAGTGTCCAGCAATATTTCAGATCCGTAGAATTAGTCAGAACCAAACTGTTCTCAACATTATATAATGTACGACTCAGTTGGGTGGTTCAATTTGACAAGAGAGATCGACGAAGACAAGACACCAATAACAAAGGCCAAACCCACTAAGGCCAGAATCAAGACTGTTAATATGCAATAACAGGGACCCTATAATCACAAGCCTTAAAGAACAAATCACGAGCTCCACTTTGCTTAAATGTTCTCTCTTTTTGCCTTTTCATATTTTGTAGACTCTGTGAGCCTTTTTGATATGTAACAATTCACTAGACATAATTAGAATATTTGCCAAAACTTCAACGTCGGTTTATGTATTCGCATTTCACTCTACACGTTAGTTGTTTCCATTCAATCTTAACACACATCAAGTCCATCTAGATTTATGATATCTAGAGGAATGACAATACATGTGGAATCAAACCAAAATTATTAAATAAGATGAAACTTTTGAATAAATAAATTGATGACAAAGAATGAAAATTTGTGTAATTTCACTAAACTTCAAAATAGGTGTAATTTATATACAAAATGGTGGCATATGATATTTAAAAAACGACGCTATTGCTACAAAAGTAATTTGGATCTGAGTTGCTTTCCCATTATTTAAAAGTCTAGATTTTGGTTAATAGTTATCAACAATTAAATTGTTATCAATAGCTCAGATAAAGAAAATAACAAAAATGATATTTAACCATTTGATCACGATTAAACCACAAAAATTTCATGTATCCACAATTGAGCCACGAAATATGACTAAGTAACAACTACGAATTCAGCAATGAATTTTCAGCAAATAGCTACAACTTTTACTGTCACGTGGAACCAATATTAGTAATTAACCGTGAAAAGTTTCACTGTGTAATAAAATTTTAAAAATTTAAAAACAGTGTTGATTTTTGACATGAGAGCAAATACGTAAATAGATCAGTTTGAAGAGAAGTTTGGGAGATTTTTAAATCACTTTATGAAAAGCAAAACCATTGACAAAAATGGGATATCAAATCGTGGATGAGTTTAATTTCAGCATGACACGTAAAATAGTTTGTTCTATGAGTGGGAGTCTCTTAGTCACTTCATTATAAGACAACTTAGCTCAAATATTTGTATGATGATGACATAATAATAATAATAAACGGTTTGACCCAAAATTTGAGGCAAATGAATTGCAAAGTAGTGGCATAAGTTTACTTAAATAAACACCATTATACACTCATGATCGAATTTTACCATCTATATTATATATATGAGAACTTAATTATTAGACTAACCAGTTGTGACCAAGTGTTAACGAAAAAACAGAATTCGAAAACATATGTTTATTGTGGAATTCATATGAATGAATATATGTGTATATATTTACCTCCAACCTTATTGGACTGATTCTTCGAATCCATCATTCTTGTTATTGAATAGGAACAAGAGAAAACATACATAAATCCGAAAAAGAAGAAAAAAAGAAAGAGATGTAAGGGTAACATCAATGGGCCTGATTCATAAACCTTTGTTCAACTAATATAAGCCCATGGGCCTGACTCATTTACACTATAGTTAGTCACCAAAGTGAGAAGTTTTAAACAAGTTAAAAAATAGCAAAATATATTTCGATAAGTAAAAAATTGTACTGGCAAATTTGATATGTCCGGTAATTCAAATAACGTGAAGTGCGTCTGAAGAAAAAGCTGGTCAAAATCCTTGTTAAACTCTGATCAAATGTCGGTTTCTTTATACATTTTAAGTGTCATTGTTGTAAACATTTACATTTTCTACTATATATACATATATAAATTCTTGTTTAAAATAGCGCTAATCGCTAGTCAGATGCTTGGTATTGTGTTAACGATTAATCAAAAAATCAGGAATTAATCAAGGCACTAGCGGCCCTGAGCTAAAGCTCATAAAACAAAAGTTTTAGGCGCCAAATATTATAGGAAAATTTGGGACACTAAATTTAATAATCTCTCTTAGTGTAGTGGTCTTAGAATGGTTATTATATGTCTTCTTTCAAGGGTTCGAGCCTTATAGATGAGTGATTACAAAAAAAAAAATTAATTAATTATTAATGAATTAGGAGAGAAAACTTTCTAAGTTCTAACGAGAAACTCAAAATCTCAATATCATCAATCTTTGCTGAAATATTATTGAGATTTATCAGACTTTTCTAGGTCTTTTTGAGAATTGGTTGCTGGTTCATGTTCTCCCTCTCTCAATTCCATGTAAGATTTATTTATTTTGCCTATAACTCCATTTTTTAAGCATGAAAGACTTTTAGATGTAGAAGGGAAAGATCTATTTATAGAACTTAAACTTCTAAGAGGATTGATGCCACAAGAAATTACAAAAGTAGTTGATGTGTTGGGGTTTTTAAAAAGAATAGATGGTTGTTATCCAAACACATGAATAGCTTATCGCATTTTATTGACCATTCTGATTTCAGGTGCTTGTGCAGAAAGAAGTTTTTCAAAATTGAAACTCATCAAGAATTATCTACGTTCCACTATTTCTCAAGAGCAATTAAATGGATTGGCAATGATATCTATCAAAAAAGATTTGGTTGAGGAACTTGATTATACAAAATTGATAAATGATTTTGCAGGATAAAAAGCAAGAAGAATTATTTTTCAAGAGTAGATCTACTAAAATATTTTTCATGAGTATTGTATTGATGTTTCTTGCATTGTTTTAAATACGGTAATTTTTCATGTTTTTTGCAATCTTTAATTATATTACTATCGATAAATTATTATAATTCATAAGAGTATCAATTTTATTCATGCTTTAGACGTCATATAGCATAGGGCCGGTCGGCCTTGATCAAGGATTAATCGAAGACTAGTTTTATGGCTATTTTAATGTTTTAGTACAATATTAATCTATAACAGTAAAGTATTTATATAATATTGTTTTCAAAATTATAGTAAATATATGAATACATATTTTTAAACAAAACTTGTGATGTTTATTAAAATTTTGAACATAAGTTATTATAGATTATTACAAAATTTCAATCTAAATATATGAATAACAAAAACATATAATCCTTATTACTAAACTAGTGAATATATGATGAATAAATTAATCTCAAAATAGCAAAAACCCTAAATTCTTTGGTGAAAAAAAAATGTTATGAAAATGTGGTCACGTGGGATAACTGATAAATTGGCTTTGTTGAGAAACATTATAATTGTAGTCGGTGGGGTTCAGAACAATTATGGCAACAAATATTTTTATAGTTATGATTATTCACTATAGAATTTACTAGTAAAACCATGATTAAACACCCACCACACATGGACGTCGTACCAAATTCTTTTATTAAAAAGAAAATCATTTAATTATTCGGAGATTGGCTCTAGGTATTAGTTATGTCTTCTGAGCAAAATGTCGAAATGTGGATCCTATGAGCCAGTTTTAATTAAGGAAAATAATAGTACCTTTAGCCTCACCATATTAAATTCTATAATTTATGACACTATACTCTTAGACTCACAATTTTTTAAAAATAAGTATTAATTGGTATCTTATCTTCATGTTTATGTTTGTATGAACTATCTTCGGTTTAAAGTAAACAGATTATGACTCTTAACATAATCCATGTAATGATTGTAGCTACTCACTTTGGTGTGGGTGATTATAACAACTATAATAATAACTTAAGGATTAAGAGATACATTAGTCCATGGTGATACTCAACTCTCTAAGACCATAAGTGAACATACCCGTTAACTAATAACTTAGAATTCAAAAAGGAGTAAAGAGTTACAAAATAACAGAAGAACCGAGTTTATTAATTGAAAAATGAGATTATATGAGATAAATGACATTCATTGCAAAGAACATAATGGACAGAGAAAAGAAGTATACGATATCTAATTAGTATTTTATGAGTTCTCTCCATTTTTCTATAAAAACTTTCGAAAATTTTAATAAATAAGAATAAGGGATCAATAATCCGTAATCGAATGACGAACATTTTACACTTAGAAGTTTGAATTTCTTGAATTTAAGGTTCAGAATGATGTTCTTCGGGCTGAAAAGTCTTTGATTTGACTTTGTATAAAATCCATAGAAATAAATTAATCAATCCACCAGTCATTGTAGCATACCAAGTCACCTAGTTTTGTTTTTGTTGACTATTATAAACACAATAAATATACAAATATCTAGATTATATATAAATCTATTTATAAATATCTAGATGTATGTATATTTCAAGGTCAAGATAACATATTATAAAAATTTAGTACAAACTAGAAACAAGTCTTTAAATGGTAATGAAAATATAAAATATAAATAGTGGTCACACAGTCTACAAGTACTCCAACACCAGGTTTAAACCAAAACCATTTGGGTTTAAAGGTTTATTGTAGTTTCAAACCAGATCAAATTGTACCGGTTTAATTTCTTGATTCCAAAATATGATTCCATGTTGACAAAATAAAGACTCCATAAATTGCGTAACCAAACATTATTATAATTTGATGGTTCGATGGATTTTTAGTTTGCCTTTCAGCTGTCAACTTTATTATTTGTCTTTATCAACCTTGCCTCTTCAATTACAACGTTCAATTTCTTTAGTAATTGGCTTTAAAAGGCATGAACAATATACTTTAATACAAACATAAAAAAAGTCAGGGGTAAAAGCAAAAGAGAGAAAGAAAAGTTATATAATATGAAAAAGTTTTTTTATTATAAATTTAATTGCTTCACTTCTTATAATTTTAATTAATTATAAATTCTTCTAATGTTGAAGAGTCTTTAAAAAATGTAGATTAGGTATAATGATGATGGTGAACAATTGATAGATTCGGTTTTTTTATAAATAATATAATACCACAGTGGTAAATTCAGAGATTTTTAATTAAAATAATAAACAGTCATCTGAAAGATTCTTCTTTTTCCATTATTTTATTGAACTTTTGAATTCGATTTGTCCCAATTTCAAGACCAAAAAAATGTTAAAATTTCGTCGGTACAACATTATAAATAAAGTCAAAATAGCCAAAATAGCCAAAATAGTGATATCATTTACACGTGTCATAAAATGGTTAGTACACGTGTCTTTGAAATATAATACCCCAAACGTTAAAACCTATCAATCCCGTATCGTGAAGAAACCTTAGCCCCAAAAAAAAAAAAAAAAAAAACCGGAAAGAAAAGACATTACACCATGNAGACATTACACCATGTCCGTTATTGTTAGCTTTGGTCCTACAGAGCTAACAGAGAGATGAACCAAATGAAAATGAAGAAGAAGAAGATTACAGATTTAGATTATTAATCATCAGAATTTTCGAGATTTAAGGAAAAGCTTATCATCAATATCAACAATGGGTTTTAGTTTTAGTTGATTCTCAATCACGTGATTGCAAGTTTTGTAACTTTCTCTTCTCTTCTTCTCTCGCTACTCGTGTCTCTTGCTTGCTTCTGAAACTCTTGTGAGTTTGATTAATGGCGGTGGATGTGGAATCTGTCTTTAAGTTTCTTAGAAGGAATGGCTTAACGGAAGCAGAATCTGCTTTGAGAGACGATATTAACGAGCAAAACCAACTTGCTTCTTTCGATTTCGAGAAGTTTTTCTTTCCGATGCCACCTCCGATCAAAATCACGGCGAGTTCTCGTCCTTCTGATTCCACCGGAGAAGATTCCGGTAGTGATAGGTCGAAGTCTTCTTCTGATGACGAGTTTGTTAGCTTAGATTCCTCCACTTCTGGCTTCTGTTCTTCTTCCGGTGAGTTTGTTTTCTTAACTTGAATTCTTGATCTGATTCCACAAATCGAAGCTTAAATTGATTATTGAAATGAATTTGCATAAATGCAGGGTTTGTGAATCCGTATGCAGATGGTTCATCATCTGATGGACAGTCTCAATTTGGGACAGCTCGTACATACCCTGAGTGGAGTGAGTTTTACTTGCCTAATAACAAGGAAGAGACAGGAGAAGATGAAGATGAGTTTATGTCTCCTTCATTTAGAGAATCTGATTTCTTCATCTGTCCTGTAACTGCACAGGATAAGTTCATAACAGATAACCAATTTGAGAACACGCTTGGTGTCTATGATAAATCATCATCCCAAGGGTCTCAAACCGAAGCGAGTCTGACTTACTTAGATAACTCCTTTTTTATTGACAATGTGAAGGATGATTCAAAAGATTACACTGGTCTTGATGATAAAATTGGGCTTGATGGGTTTAGTTTTGAAGATGATGTAAAAGATAATGATGATTTGAAGACTGGTGATCAGGTGAATGTTACAAATGAAGAGGTTGATGTTGTTCCTGAAGTTGAAGAGGAATATGAGATATTTGATCTGAGAATCATTCACTGGAAAAATAGGTATGATCATTTGCACCATATAGTCTTCAAATAGATAAACTTGTAATGGTTTTATTCATTTATAGGACGGGATTTGAAGCTAATAAGGATCTACCAATCGTGTTAAACTCAGTGATTGGAGGAAGATACTACATTACAGAATACATTGGTTCTGCTGCATTCAGCAAGGTGGTTCAGGCGCAGGATCTACATAATGGGGTTGATGTTTGCCTCAAGATTATTAAGAACGACAAAGATTTCTTCGATCAAAGTTTAGACGAGATCAAACTCTTGAAACATGTCAATAAGCATGATCCTGCTGATGAACATCATATCCTGCGTCTTTATGATTACTTCTATCACCAGGTAAGAGACCCGGGAAGATATAACTGTAGGTTTATCTCAAAGGTGTTCTAATGAGAAATATCTAACAGGAACATCTTTTTATCGTCTGTGAACTTCTCCGAGCAAACTTGTATGAATTCCAGAAATTCAACGAAGAATCTGGAGGAGAACCATACTTTAACTTAAGCAGACTTCAGGTTTGTTGTTTAGCTGATCTTAAAAGTTGGCCTTAACCAGTTTTGATTATCTTTGTTGATGTTTTTGTTTTCTCAGGCTATAACACGTCAATGTTTGGATGCGCTTGTGTTCTTACACGGACTAGGAATCATACATTGTGATCTCAAACCTGAGAATATACTTATAAAGAGTTACAAAAAATGCGAGATAAAAATCATTGATCTTGGAAGCAGTTGTTTCCGCTCTGACAACTTATGCTTGTATGTACAATCTCGTTCCTATAGAGCTCCTGAAGTGATTCTCGGTCTTCCATATGACGAAAAAATCGATTTGTGGTCTTTTGGGTGTATTTTAGCAGAGCTATGCTCTGGTGAGGTACTGTCTAGTTTCCATTAAAAGCTTGTCTATATGTCTTCCACATACAAAGAAGCTACTTACACTATGTTTTGATTAGGTTCTGTTTCCAAACGAAGCAGTAGCGATGATATTGGCTCGGATTGTTGCGGTTTTAGGTCCTATAGAAACAGACATGCTAGAGAAAGGTCAAGAAACACCTAAATACTTCACTAAAGAGTTTGATCTTTATCACTTAAACGAGGTAGCTTCTTTGACTTAACATAAAGTACTTGAGACTTATTGCTTGGATGTGATGCATTGTTGTTGCTTTTGTTTGATAGGAGAGCAATGAGATTGAATACATAATCACAGAAGAATCATGCTTAGAAGATCAATTAAATGTTAGTGATGAACTATTCATAGATTTTGTAAGGAGTCTACTTGAGATCAATCCAGTGAAACGTCCAACAGCTCGTGAGGCACTTAACCATCCTTGGCTCACTTCTCATTCTTACAATTGATTTTGCCTTTTTAAAAATTCTGCTTCTTCTTGTGTTATCTGGTTTTTCTGATTCTTCTCTGTTCCTCCTGTTTTTTTCCACTCTTGTTTGTGATGTTTTTCTGGTCGTTGCAATTCAGTAACTGTGAGATTAAGATGTATATAACTGTTTACATGATTTCACATTGTAAGTATAAAGCTTTTTAAGTGTAATAAAATGAATTTGAGACATAGTTTCTCACACTTCAGTTACCAATTGGTTCTAGATCGAAACTTAGAAGTTAAAATTCAAATGTTTGGACTAACAAATGAACCACTATTTTGATGTCTTCTCTTTGTACCAAATACCGATAATGGATTTTAGTAGTTGGAACAACATTCCAATGTAACATGTTGATACCACTAAAACATATCATAATGTATCAAATAATCGACATCAACACAAAACAATTAGTATTAGTTAATAGTTTAAAACTTTAAATTTAAAATAATTTTTTGTTTAACTTTCCTTCTACAATTCATCGCGCGTGTCTACCACTTCCAATATTTCTTCTAATCTGTTGGTCGCGTGGCTTTCAGTCTCTAAACTAGCGCGTGAGTCGTAGCAATCGGTAAATGAAAAACAAAATGCCGGTTTTATTCAAGCTTGCGTGAGAGATCGTAGCTTTATTTAAGCTCCGTCGTTTCTTCTCCGTCTGCAATCGAATCGGTTCGAGTAATGGCCGAATTGACTCAAACCGATTTGGTTTACTCGATTCGGTCAGTTCCACTGTGGAATGTTCTTGTGAACTGGCTCGATTTTTTCTATCAGTTCTTTCTTAAGATCCTTCGTGCCGTTAGTCATCATTCTCTTCTCTCTACCTCTTCTACTTCCTCCACTACGAATGGTTTTAAACCTTTGCCAGTCATCGATTTACCGGAGATTGCGGCGGAATCAACTGTCTCCGTGGAAATCGCCTCCTTGGAAACTTCCAACGAAGACGAGTTCAGTAGCATCCAGAGACTCACGGTATTTTCTTATCGATTGCTCTAAGTTTTCTGTAGTTAGTTTGTTTTGAACATTGACTGAAGAAGCTGTTATCATCTCGAGAATCGTCTGATGTGGAATTCAGGATCTAGGAACACTAGTTCTAAGTTATAAGGGAAGGAACGAAAATCTGAATTTGGATTAGCTTGCGTCGTTCATAGTTTAATGTTGTTTGTTTGATTTGGCCTCTTTTGCTGAAAGATACAGTTTGGAAGTGATCATTAACTATTCAGGCATGTAGTTTCTGAACTATTTACAGAATTTCCCTTCTGTTCTCGCATGTTTAGATATTGTTGGAACTTTAAGCCGAGTATCATAAGTCTGGAATTAAACCAAGTTCAGGTTTGGAGTTCATGGTAACTAATCCATGAATTTAGAAAACCGTGGAGAGGAAATCATGTGAAGGATCTATTAAGCACATCAAAGAATATGTGTAGGACAGTTATTGTTAACCACAACCCTTACAGCTTTCTATTACAACCACTAAACGGGATTTCATGTGTTCCATTTTCCGCAGATCAGCCAAATGATACTCAGGCATATAGAAATCCAAACTCATAATTATACAGAAAACCCTAATTTAGATTATAGAAGGCTGAAGAAGAGAAAAAACATGGAGGTAGACGACTAGAAGGAACCCTGGGGATCATGTTTCGTTCTATGGACAGAACACAGAACATGAGCAATCATCTTAGACATATGTTTGACCTTGATTCTGATGTGTTGGGGAGATGCATCAATCCGATGTGGAAAAGTGATTGAGAGTGACGGGAAAGAAGATCAATGCAGACTTATGTTAGGGAAAGAACAAGTGAAGAAGATGGTGGAAAAAGTTCTTGGAAAAGTAGAGAATTCTGGGAATAAAGGGCGTAAGGTCTTAGTGTATGGACCAGATGGACAGATTTTTAGATGTCGTTAAAGATATAGAGTGGCAATACTCTTGTTTGATGTGTTCCATCTTGAAATACATCTCAAAAATCTTTCCGTCTTGAACTGTTGAACAACATCTCAAAAATCTTTCCTTCTGGTCCATACACTAAGACCTTACTCCCAGGATTCTCTACTTTTCCAAGAACTTCTTCCATCATCTTCTTCACCTGTTCCTTCCCTAACATTAGCCTGCATTGATTTTTTTTCACGTCACTCTCCATCATTTGTTTCCGCATCGTTTTGCTGCATCTCCGCAACGCATCAGAATCAAGCTCAAACATATGTCTAGGAGGATTGCTCATGTTCTGTTTTCTGCCCTTCCAGCGAAACATGATTCCTAGGGTTCCTTTTGAGTCGTGTACCTCCATGTGTTTTCTGTATAATCACAGTATATTTGCACTAATATCGACACAGCTCTTTGGACTTCTGTTTCAACGCAGTTGCACTCTTATTAAAATAAACTCTACTTTAATCCAGGTCTTGATCAGGGAAAACTGAGGGATTTATGATCAAATTACAGTTTGTTTGTGTGTTAAAGCTTTAACCTATGGGGCTGTAGATTCTGATATGAATATAAGTAGGCATCTTCAAAATTAACTATATATATAGCTCTCACTAAAGCGCTTCCAGAATAAGAGTGCAACTCCCAGTTCTGTTTTGAAGTAGATTTTCTTGTATATGATTGTATAGTACGTCCATTTACATCTAACGTCTTTATCTCCACATTAGTCCTGTAGTACATTTAGTTGGTTTCCAAGAGAATTCTCATGCTATCACTCACGTTGAAGGGGTGATAGTGTACTATTGTAATGTGAGTTATATATAGATCTTTAATGTTTTGCTTAGGTTTATCACCGACTTCTCTGGTTGCTGCCCATATTATGTAGGTGGTCTCTCTGTTTGAAGCCACTTAGGAAAGCCGATTAAGCTTGCCTAATAGAATTGGTAGTGTTTTGAGTAGTGTGAAATTTGCAGGTAGTTCTTGACTTGGATGAGACACTAGTGAGTGCGTATGAAACATCCAGTCTACCTGCTGCTTTACGTACACAGGCTATTGAAGCTGGACTGAAGTGGTTTGAGCTGGAGTGCATATCGTCAACTAAGGTGCTCCAACACAAAATTGCTTGTTAGCTATTGAGTTGATTCATTTATTTGTTGATGTGCAAATAAACTCACTTCTCTACCTGAAGGAATGCAAAGGGGAGCGTAAAATCAATTATGTCACTGTGTTTGAGCGTCCAGGGTTGCACGAATTTTTAGAGCAACTTAGCCAATTTGCAGATCTTATTCTTTTTACCGCTGGTTTAGAAGGTCTTTTAAGTCTCTACTTTTCAGTTACATCACTCTCTATTCTCGCTTAACTTTTTAAAGTATAATATATATACTTCACATCTGCAGATTATGCTAGACCTCCTGTGGACAGAATAGATACAAAACATGTATTGAACCGCCGACTTTATCGGCCTTCTACAATCAGCACGTAAGTTGGTTTGAATGGATGATATGATTCATCTTCCTTTGTTGATATTGTAATGATGTGTATTTTCTGCATTAATGCTCTGAACATCAGGCAATATCGAGATCATGTAAAGGATCTATTAAGCACATCAAAGAATATGTGTAGGACAGTTATTGTTGACAACAATCCTTACAGCTTTCTACTACAACCTGTAAACGGGATTCCATGTGTTCCATTTTCCGCAGATCAGCCAAATGATACTCAGGTATATGAAGAATCCAAACTCATTTGTTCCTATAATATTGAGAACATGTTAACATCTCTTGGAATCTCACTATGCAAATCAAAAACATATTGTAGCTACTGGACATTGTGCTTCCACTTCTGAAGCAACTCTCAGAAGAAGAAGATGTAAGACTAGCGCTTTACGATAGATATCACATGCCTGAATGGTTTGAAAAGCAAGGCATATCAGGGTCGTTCTGGGCATCATCATCTTAAATCCCTGAATCCACCAGTTAGTTGGAATCTCTCATAGCTCATAGGTTTGAAAAGTATTGATAATTCGACCAACCAACTAAATTTAGGTGGGACATTATGTTATGATGTTATTGAATGAAAAATCAAAAGTTCGATATGGTCTACATATGATCAGTTCATTAGAAGGTTACTGGCCATGTCAAATATGTTTGTTTTTATGCTTAGTCTCAGGTTGGTCTACACTCTACATGACCTCTTTAAATACATATATAAAACAAATCAATATAAATATGCGTGTTTTATTAAACTGAAAAATCCATAACATATAATATTTAGTAATCCTAGAGAACATAGCAAGAGAAAGAAAAAAAACAAATAAAGCGAGTGATAAAAGTCCTAATATAGTAACTAAAAGCCAGCTATCTTTAAGATTCAGTTACTCAGCTTAGCATTTACACCTAACGTATCGAAGTCAATAGCAAAACAAAGCTTATCAGTCAGTTGGTGCTTAAACATCCAAATAATGAAAAAATGACAGAGCGTATCGATCTCATATATCTTCACGAACTTGCTCCAATTAGAACTCGCCAAAACAGGAGTTTTGTCACCCCACATCTTAAACGTCATCTCAAATATCTGTCCGTCCCGTCCATACACTGAGACTTGACGCCCTTTAATCCCTGGATTCTCTTCTTTTCCTAGAACCTCTTCCATCATCTTCTTCACTTGCTCTTTTCCTAACATAAGCCTGCATTGTTGTACATTAATGTCACTTTCCATCACTTGTTTTATCACTGGTTTGCTACATCTTCCCAACGCTTGAAAATCACAACTAAACATCTTTCTCGGTGGATTGTTCATATTCTCTATTTTCTCTTTCCAACCGATCATGGCCTCTAGGGTTTCGTTTGTGTCGTCTATCTCTATCTGTTTTCTTGGTTTACGCTCCGGTTTGCTGCATTCCTCGACCTCGTTGGAATCACACCCATTTGAAAGATTTTTCAGTAAATCGTTCTTATTACGGAGTGTGTGCTTTTGGGTCTTTTCGGAGTTATCTACCTCCATGTGTTTTCTCTTCTTACTAACCGGTTCGCTGCACTCCCCCACATCATAGGAATCAATCATCACAATCCTTTTCGGAGGATTTAATGGTACATTGTTCATATAACGACCCGTGTACGTAATTAGGGTTCTTCGGGAGTCATCTATTTCCATGTGTATTTTCGTCTTACACTCCTTCACATTTGAAAAAAGTTGCCTTATAGAATCTAAATTAAGATGTTGTGTCTTTTTTAGGTCTTCTATGCGATCATGATATATTTGCATTTGCACTAACGTCGCAGCCACTTCGAATTCTGTTTCATCTTGTTTAAGACTTGAAGTTATATCATCAACGCTCTTCATCTCCTTCAAGTCCTCTATCTTTCTTTTGCCCTTTTTCTTGCAAATTAAAGAAAAAGTATAAGAAGAAAAATACTCCCTATTTTAATTATATCAAAATAAACCCGTAAATATCGCTTTGAAAATTGTAAGCATAGCTCTTAGATTAAATAATATTTAGAATATTCTGTTGATCTCAGCCAATGTGAATATTACATATGATCAATTCATTAGGGCTCATGTAAATACAAAACACATCATTTATTGTATTTTTTTGAAGTGCCATGATCGATCCCTCACGTTTTCTCTATTCTTGCTGAAAAAGGCAATATATATATTTATTTATTTATATTTTTTGTCAACAACTGGATCGACAAGTCCCGATCCATAGCTTAGTTCACACCCTAAAATCCCTTTTTATTCTACTAGTGTAGTGGGGGAATCTAACCCCGATTCCCTGAATCATTAATTAGCTGAATCATCCTAACCATCATACTGAGAGTAACTCGGCAAGACAATATATTTAGGTTTTGTTTTTCTTTCTTTCGTTTTTTCAATTGTATTTAGGATTGAGGATTTGAATACATTCCCTTTTATGTTATATTTAAGTTTTGGCTCTTTAAGTACTTGGAGTTATATATCATCAACGCTCTTCATCTCCTCCAAGTACTTCATATATAGGTTTTCATTGCAAATTAAAGAATTTGGTGTTGAAGGAAAATATATTAGGAATTGTGATATATAAATAAGTACCTACTAACTCTATTATAGTAAATAAAATCAGGTTAATACCTCAGGTTCGTCTTCTTCTTCTTCAATAAGACTTGGAATTGTATCAGCACGATCAGGGTTTGCTTCTATCTCCTCCATACGTACAGGTCTCGATTTGTTTCTCTCTTTTTAATTTGGTGATGCGGGAGCAAAGACACAAGTCAATGGAGTGGTCGTTACTATACTGAATTTGGAAATGATAATGTGACCGTTGCACTCTTTTTCCCTTAGCCAT
>OVBA01003793.1:0-26263 GCA_900406435.1 Lepidium aucheri
GCAAAATTTTACAGTTTTAGGGGTTGGCGTCGCAAGTGCCTCGCAAACTTGTGAGGGCCTTGCGACGCCAAGCCAAAATCCGTCGCAAAGCCATTGCAAAAGTACTCGGGTAAAAAAATAACGAAGCACCTAGATCAAAAAGATCTATTATGAGGCGCGTCAGTAAGCTCTCCAACACATCAAAACTTACGTTTGAAATATCGAAACTCATCCTCTAATCCACCGGACATTCCGAGGTTTAGTAATAATATTCGGTGGATCAGAGGATGAACTACAGTATTCCAAACATAACTTCCGAGGTGTTGCTGAGCTTACTGACACGTATTACATCTATATTTTTTTGATCAAGATGTTTTCGTTAGTTTTTTTGGTGAGAATATACAATGACAAGGGGGACTATTTATAGAGAAAGAAGGCAAGTTTGTTATGACCTACATTCCTCGCAAAGACGTCGTAATACAACCACTTCAGCTTCTGACATCATTTTTATTTTTATTTTCAGAAGTTTTTTTTTGCAATTTTTTTTTTCTCTCACTACTTTCTCTCTCTTAGTGTTTGTGATTTGGTGTGATGTTAGAATCTCCTATTGGATCTATTCATAGGGAAAGAAGGAAAATTTACTACAGATTTGCGATGTACTATAGCAAATGTCGCAGTCATCGCAAATGCTCGCAAAAACTGCAGCAGAAAAAATTTGTCGCAAATACGTCGCAAATATGCTTCGAATTTGCGACGTAGCGTAATTCGTTGCAAGTCTGTCGCGAGTTCGTCGCAGGTTTTGCGACGCCAAAATATCTGTCGCAAGTTTGCGATGTCCTTGCGACATGTTGTCATACATCGTAAGTTTGTCACAAATCCATCGCAGTTTTTACGACGGAAATAATCCCTCGTAAATTTCCGTCACAAATCACCTGTTTTCTTGTAGTGGTTGCATTAGAACAAAAGAAAAACTCACTCCAGACCTTATTTGAACCATTTTGTAAATACCTAGATTTAGAACAACCTCGAAAAATATAAGTTATAACAGTATTACTTGAAAAAATTCAGTAGATTTTCGAATTTACTAATTGGTAACCATTCAATTTGCTTTTGTTTAATCCAAAATTCTTTGGAGGTCTTTAAAAGAAAAAACGATTGAAAAAAATAAAAACCTAGAGATATTTTGAAGTTTTATTGTTAGTTATTTTTTCTAATTTGAAAAAGGAAGTTGAATAGATTGATATAGGTTATATTATAGAAACGAATAATTTGTTTGGATTTTTTAGACTTTCATTCAGTACTCCGATAATACCTGATCCGAACTGAAATTCGAAAGTAGTTGACGACAAGATCCAATTAGATATTTAGAAAAAATCCAAAATCGATCCAAATGGTAATTGTTGGTGCGATTCCGGTTAAAATTTGGATATTTTGTCCAAACTTAACGTTTAGTTTGTTTATTGGTTTAAAATTTACTGATGATTATTTTTGTTGTTTAAGTCATTTTAAATTTTAACCAAAAAGAGAAAGAAAATGTTTTGAATAAATCCCAGTAAAAATGAGTAAACAGTCAAAAATAGATTCCAAGTTTTTTAGAATATACGTCCACACATAAATACTTATAAGTATCACTAAAATATTAAATACTGAATATCATAAAATATAACTAATCAATTAATTTATTAATATTTTGATTTGTAAAATCTGATTAATAATCTAAATTCTATAATGCAAAGTTATACTGGTTATTTAGAGTCGAATTACAGTGTAAATAATGTAGAAATGGAAATCAATGTATATCATTGATGTAACAAATCATCTAAATTTATTCTATATTAAAATTAGAAGAACCAAAATAAATGTTTATATGTACTTGTTTCACCTCATGTAGACTCTCTTCTCCTGTCATTCATGATATGTTTTAATAATGACAATTCCATAAATAGGAAGTGGATTCTAAAGTCATGTACATATAAGGGTTTAAGCCAAATAACTTTATTTTCATATCTCTTGCCTTGAATATTTTAGATACTTTTTTTCAGAAAAAAATACAAATTGATATCTGTAAAAAACTGATTTTTTTTTCACAAAATAATAACAAATAGAAAACAAGAAACAGGAACATAGAAAGTAAAATGCCATTTATTCCATTCACATTTGCATTGCATTACATATCTATTATTATTGTTACTATTGTCTATTTTTCACAGCACTATTTAAATTCTACATTTACATATATATGTACCTTTACACACAGCCCAAAATATACAGGCACAAGTTTTACCTTTACCCTTTCATTTCTATTACAACACTGTGATCGATGTTAAGCTTTTTATTTTTTACATTGCTTTATAGCATTATAGACACATATACATACATTTATATTATATTATATTATATATACCTCGAAACTAGTAGTATTGTAATTAGCATAAGACTATACACATTACCATTTTGTCTTAATATTCTATGATTAGTCCTCCAAATGGAGCACGGTGAGGAATCCCCTTCCTTCGTTTTGCAATCCGGCGATTCACGGCGGAGAGTGGCGGTGTCGATGGTGTGAAACTGTTGTTAATGTCTTCATTCTTCTTCATCTTCCCAATACTATATGAATCATCAGAGTCTGAAAGATTGTTCATCCAATCCTTTCTTTTCTTATCGGAATTCTTCGATAGTCCAGAGATCTAATAATCACAAGAAATAAACAAAATATAAGATCAAGTAAGATTTTAATTTTTAAAATTTAAGAATAATATGTAAATATATGGAATTAGACTCCGCTCCACTTCTTGTAGAGGTTATAAAAGTAGAAAGTTTATGAATAGACTTGGATTATAGATAGAGTTTTATCAGTATATATATGCGAAAATAAGACTAAAAATAAAGAAAAGATTTAGAACTTAAGTTATTTTTTAGTAATTGTCTTGTTCTATAAACAGCAAATATGAAAAGATGTTGAAAGCCATTAGAAAAGTAATGAAAATGAAAAGACCTTTAAAATGAGGTTTATTGCTTAAGGACGAAGCTTTTAATTGACTTGGAGTTTTCTCCTCTACTTTCTCGTCAACCCAAAATGCTATTTTTTTTTCAACTCCACAATTTCTCGAAGTTGCTATCATTGCCCCCACATTTTCTAGCCCACTCAACAAGAAACCCCTTTTTTTTTATAAAGTCCTTTTCTCAGTTCCCATCAAACAATGACTAAAGAATAAGAGATAGTCTAATTACAAAACTAATAAAAATTAGGAAATTATTGATTTGTTTACCTATTCAACTATGTTTAGTTAGACTTAATTATATATTTTTATTTCTTCATAAAAATAGCATTTAGTTCACTACATAGACCCAAAATAGATATTTTATATTTATTTATTGAGTTAACTTTCTCCACAAGTAAATATATATATATTTTTACAGAACCCAAACGCATTTATGTTAGTTTTTATTAACCAAAAATGCTTGATTTTTCGCGCATTTTCTTAACTAAACATAGAAATTTCTTTTACTTTCTGAATTCCCTCAACCAAAACAACACACAAAGCATTTATTTAAGATGAAATAACATTAGACTCTTTTGACTGTTACCTTGCAACCAAGAGAGCAGAATCTGAAGGAATCAACGAGACTCCGATAACAGACTTCGCAGGTATTGACCACACCTTTGCCTGGTCGAGGCTGAGGTCTCTCGTTTAAGAACACAACTTTAGCACTGTTGATCACATATGTCTGAACTCCTGTTATGTCAAGAAATTTCTGAATCTCAGACACTCTTATTACATCGTGATACGATGATCTCCTTATCTGTAATTTTAATCAACATACAAACTCAGAATCACCATCATTCGAATAATCAAATCAGAGAGAGCTTAATGAAAAGTTAGATCACCAACCAAACTTAAAAAAAGTCTTGACTTTAACTCAGATTCTTTTTTCTCCCTCTCTCTCGGTAAAAAAGTTATGGTTTTTTTCAGAGAATCTAAAATCGAATCAGAGAGTTGAGACGAAATGAACCTGAATGGCGTGGTGATCTTTGTGGAAAGAGAGACAGAGAGAACAGAGAGGACCATTGGTACAATCTAAACAGTACATGTTACATTCACTCTTGTGTGAATCTGCGTGTAATTTACATTGTACGAAGAATTGTTCTCTAAGTAAAGGTTTTAGCCATGGAGGCCACCTCTTGTTGTTTTCTTCTTCAGCTCCCTGTAACACCAAAAGAATCTCAGATATATGAAATTCAAACAAACCAGAAAATGAAAGAGACCAGAGTCATTTTGTTAACTGTTCTTATTGGAACAGAGCTGAAAAACAGAGAGTTCTTAATGAAAAATGAAACAGAGCATTAATAGCCAAATTAAAGGAAAAGAATAAGAAAACAAATACTGGCTTTGATTGGTGGATTAGTAATTACCATGATGATTCTTCTGTGCTTGGGATTGATTTCTCTGACAGTAGCTTGATGATTCTCTTCGATCGCCAGTTTATTGTAGTGAGAGAAAGAGGAGAGAGAGTGGCAGAGCAAAGGAGAGAGAGAGAGAGATGCGCGTGTACAAACAAGAGCGAAGAGTCGTTCTTATCCGCACAAAAGTCGACTACTCCGAACCTAAAAGACGAACCTAAAACCCGAAGCTGAGATCTCTGCTTTTGCTTCGGAGGAGGGTTCAATGAACCGAACCCACCATCCCACTTTCCTTCTTTCTCCTAATCTTAATTTCTTTTTTTTCTTTTTTGTTCACTTCATTTTAATGCACAAACAATTAAAATATTTTTTCATTTATAAGGAACTGTTTGAAACAAAATATAAAAGATATACATCCAACCTAATCAAGAATAACGTATATAGGGACGCTAATCATCTTGCAGATGGTTTGACAAATTATGCTTTTATTTGTCCTTTAGGTTTTTATTATTTTGATGTTGTTTTTGATGATATTTTTAATATTTATTTGGATGATAAGAGTGGAATGTCACGCTCTAGATTTGTACATATTTAGTCGTTTCTTTTATTGAATAAATAAGGTTAGAGAGGCCTCTTCCTCCCTCTCGTTGACCAAAAAAAAATCTAATCAAGAATAATAACTATTACGGAACACAAGACAAGTGGTTCACTAATAGGGATTTCTTCTTGTATAAAAGAAAGAACAAAAAAATTTTAGGATATAAAATGTGGCTATGAATCGGACATTATCAATCTGATTATAGTAAGATTGAAAAAAATGACCTGTTAAGATCGTCATTAATGAACAGTAACGTAATTAGTGTTCATTTGATTAATGATTTTACACGTGTAACACCACTTTACCCTGTGTTTCTTTTATTATTTTAGTCCTAATTCCCTTTATTTTTAAACAATATACTATCATTAAGAAGCTTTTAAACAAATTTATTTTGAACAGAAAATAGTCGCCGTTATATTTTCAAAATCATTTCCTTTTTGTTAAATTCAAAATGATTTTTTGATTGGGAGCTAAATTAGATATTTTTATGTCAGAATAATGTTTGGAAATCTAAAATGATATTTATTTGAAATGTAAACAAACGTCCTAAAAGTCTAATTGATATTGAAGTTGTTTGATTGAAGTATATTGTTGAGGGGTAAAGCGATCCTAGTCTACTAGTAGATAATAAATAATTTTAAAGGTATGCTTAGTCCTGGGCATTTTGTTATTCGGTTTGGTTTGGTTCGATATTTTTAATTTTTAGTTTTTTTGTTCTGAAAATATGGTAACCAATTAAATTTTGGTTCGGTTCGGTTCCAATTCTGATACTTTCGGTTCTATATATGTGGTAACCAGCGATAGATCTAGAAACTTTATTCACTAAAGGCAACTAAGTAACACAGTAATACTTTATAAAACTTTCAAAAAATTCTTGAACCAAATAAAAAACTTCAATGAATTCTTACAAAAGTATCCTACCTAATTCAATATTTGAAACTTTTTGATCATCCTTTTTCATTTGTAAAAGATCCAAACAACTCATTTTAGATAAAACACACAAGAAAATCACTTATAAGGTAGTCTTCAATTCGATTGCATATCTACAAAACAAATAAAAATCATGTTTGTTTTATAAAGAACAAAATTTATGTTATAAATTATGTAACTAAAATATCTCTAATAAAAAGTAATAGTTTAGCGCCGAGTTACTCTCAGTCTGGTGGTTAGGATGATCCAGCTAATGACTCAGGGCACCGGAGTTCGATTCCTCCCACTACACTAATAGAATTAAAAGGGATTTTAGGATGTAGCCTACACTATGGATTGGACCTTGTCGATCCAATTGTTGAAAAAAAAGTAACAGTTTAGCCAATAAACATAGTGAAGTTTATATAATAAATTTGTCTACTAAATGAATTTTATGTAAACATAAAGTCATTTTGTTCTTTCAAAACATAGTTTAGAAGGTAAAATACAAAAAACTATTTTTATATCACAAAATTTAATCATAATATAGTAATCTGAGTCATTTTTTTTTCAACGATAATATTAATATGGATCACAAAGGTTGGCCTATTAGCCAAATTCCTACATAAATCTTGTAGGCGGTGAGAGTCGATCTCTAGTGTATGTGCGTCTGTCTTTAGTGGACTTACCATCAACCACTGGACTAAAGGCCACTTGCGTAATCTGAGACATTTGAGTTTATGTATAGTCAACTTATTTATAAAGAAGAAACATTATATATTAAAATGGACTTTGGATTTAGAAGGTGGGGCAATTTCTACTTTTTAAATGGTGACATCATTTAAATTAATTGAAAATTTACAGATTATAATTTTTTCGGTGGTGGCAATTATCCCAAATACCTCACATCTAACATCCGCTCATGGTGGTAACCAATGAGTACATGTTAAAATTTGGTTTGGTTTTGGGTTATTTCTAATTTTAAAAGTGGTATCGAATGAGTCTCAAAATAATAATATTAGTTTGATTCCGAATGATTACTTTTTCAGAAAATAACCAAAATAACCAAAAACCCAAAAATATGATTAGTTATAACAAAAAATAACCTAAGTATTTTAGTACTAACTAGTTTTGGTTCATATTTGGTAACTTTTGGTTAATTGTGGTTTCAATGTTACAAAATATATATATATATATATATATATATATGGTTGAGGGACATGGTCTAGCTCGAATAGTTGAATGGTCAAAAGTAATAATTGTGATTGATGTAATAAATGATTCGAATGATCTGTGCAATGAGTTAGATCAAAATGAATGAATCGAGCTGGATGGACTGAAGTATCCAACAACAGCAAACTTTGATCTGCTCAATTTCGACAAATTTGCTAGCTAATGTTGATGGTTGACAATTTAGGTCGGCTGGTTCTGAAACATGCATGCTATTTATTTTGTTTCAACCATACTTTATATAAATTAATTTGGGTTTACAAGAATATTAAAGCATAAACGATACATCGCTATTACATTACGGAAATATAAAACATCAGAAATAGAATATAGAATTTTGGAAAAAAATCCAATGAAAGTCTTCACGAAAACTTATCTTCGTTCCAGTTTCGAAATATGTTTGGATCTTAACATAATCCCTTTAAGATATTGGTATTTCATATCGGAAGTAGTGGTCATTCTAATTTGATATACTAATTACTTTATTTATTGTTAATTAGTTTTGAGATAGAAGCTTATAATTTACTAAGAACAGGAGATATTGTAAACCGTAGATCTAAACATATAAAAAAAACTATGTGAGATGTGTTCTTCAGTTGAATAGATAAGACCAAATATTTACAAATTTCATTGCATTTATACAAACAGTTGGATCGGAAAAACTCAATCTATGAATGACTATGACTCAAACCCATCCTTAAGACTCCTTATTAACTAACACATGTCGTAGGATGAAGTAAAATTTCAAATATTTGATCTATCAGCTGAGATATTTAACCACCAAACTGTAAAGGTTTGGTTTATATATCTTGCCGTCTTATATATTTTGAAAAAAAAAACCAGGAAAAAAAAAACTACTTTAGAGGAAAAAAAAAGAATAGACAAAATGGAAAGTCATTTTGGCTTTAGACTCAAAGAGTAATCCAAACAAAAGAAATTAAGGAAAAAAATATTGGGTCGAGAAGATCAAAAAGTGATACTGGATGGGCACGACAAGAAATCAAAGAGTCACTCATGCTGTCAAAATAGTGAACTCTTCACAACTCAAATAGTAATCCTTTATTATCCTCATTTGTGGATCTACTTTCTAGATTATATATCTACATAAGTAAGTTTTGCTTCTTTCCATATGTGTCATTTTAGTGTGAATTTTTGTTGTGCCACAATATTAAACATTTTTTACTCACTAACCAATAGAATAATATGATCAATACAACTCATCAACAAAACTATTTATTTAGAAAAAATAAATAATTACAAAAAAAGTCATTTGAGAAAAATAATAATTACGAAAAATGAAAGATCAAGATGAACAAAAAAGTACAATTAACATAAAAATCGCAAATAAGGTGGAAAAATTAATTGGAGTAACAAATAATATGACTTTGATATGAACAACAAGTGACTATCTAATTGTCGGAATAAAAAACTCGAATTTGGCTTGTAAATGATAACGATGATAATTTTTGGGTCACAAATGACTAATTGATGGATATAATCTTCAATGATGTGTTAAAAGGTGTTTTATGAAATTTGTTGTTGAGTCTATGTATTGCATTTTTTATTTTATGAATGCATGATGGAGAACATTAGAGTGTACTATCAAATTGATTAAATAAAAACTTATGTTTCGATCATGAAATGATATGCAATAAGGTCTGAAGTTAATCAGCTGGATATAATACATTAATATTATCGTTTGATAAAAAATAATGAATGAAAATTGATTTTCTTGACTTAATGCAAGGTGAAAGCAACAGAAAATTAACTATGTATATGTGATTACAAGGAAGAGAAGGGTTAATTCATTCTTCTCTCTTTTTGATAATTAAACAAAGATCAAATTTGTTTTCTTCCTGAAAATTTCATCTCATTTTTTGGTGTGAAAAATTGTGAGAGCAGAAGACCATTAGAACTCAACCTTCAAGCTTTCTTTCAAGAGAATTGGAGAATTATTAGCTCAAATGTAGAAATTGTGTCTTCGATTCTCCAATTGACCCCAATTTTAGTTATTTTTTCTTCTTAATTGTCTTCACCAATCACTGTCTCTAACATAGATGGCTATATCATTTTAACTCCATTTGTCTTTTTTTATATATATTATTTCTACATTTTCCCATCATATTTATTTAAAAAAATTAAAGAAAATATCGCATCGTAGCACATGTATTAATCTAGTCTTTATATAAAAAAATATTTCTTACCTCACTAATTTAAAACATTACTCGGATTTTACCATATAAAATCTGGCTATAGTAATCATCTCACTAATGGATCTTTATGTACAGATTTTTTTTTAAAAGATAAACATGAACATAAAAACGAATTTGTTGTGTGTGTATAAATGTCACTAATTATGGATAGTTGGCATTAATATTTATGTAATTTGATGATGCCATTATGTTACTATTAAATGCATTAATTTTCTTTAGTGTAGTGGATGTGAATGTACAATGAGAAAAGAATGATATTGACAACCTTTATCAATGGACACTATCTTATTCTATGTTTCTACAAAAAATTATCTTTTATTTATGCTCTGTCTTAATCCTTAACCTATTTCTTGTTTGCCTATATTTTTGTCCTAATACTATCCTTTTAAAGTATTCTATTTTATCCATCAACCTTTTTTATTTAATAGTCCAATACATATCCTTTGCATTTTTTTGTGTTACCCCAGCATTGATTTCTGAAATAGACAATATATGATTTTAGCCTATGTAAAAACTTTGGGATAATATCTTATTGCAATCAGATTTGCTTATATTTTCTAAAACAGTGAAAAGAATTATAAAATTACACTTCTTCTTTTTATATTTAAATAATATATATATATATATAATATAAACTGATTTATCAACAACAAGTTTATTCACCAATCAAAAATAGATTTTGAGCACGTTGATATATATATATATATATAAACACTAAAACAGGATATACCAAAAAGTTAAATAAAAAATGTTGTAGGTAAATAGTATTCAAAAGAAAATAACTCTTTTTTATATATTTTTAAAAAAATATTACTGGTGGTTTCGATCCTACTCTGGTTTGTAACAAAAAAAAAATCTTGGCAGAATGTTTCATAACCACCATCATCGTTTTCCTTAGGTGATGAGGTTCACAGATCTGTAATTGTCTTAATTATCCCGACCATATCTTTAGAGTAATAAGTATAAATATCTCAAGGTACTCTTATGGTTCGGTGAACACTTAAAATCTCTCCCACCATTTTAGTGTGGTGAACTACCCTATCTTGCAATGGCAAGTACTGGTTTAACTAGTTAGAATTTCATTTTGTAGGAAAAGGAGCAAAGTCTGAAGTAGTGGTCTGTAAAGGTGATAAAGAATAAAATGACGAGGAGATTAACCTATGCTGAGAAAGGAAAGGGTGTTTTTGGTGAAGAAGAGGCTGAAAGATCCACCGAGTACATGTTCCAACCTTTTGACAACTCTAAGCTGAAGAAGAAGCTAGAGTAACGAACACCAAACAACAAGGAGTATGGTCAATGGTCTCCTTCCTATCAACCATATGCAACACATCTACAAGAACATTATGTTTAGATATGGGACAAGGAGTTTTTCAATTCCAATTCTTTAATGAAGATTATATGAATCTTGTCTTGAAGAACAGACCTTACCACTTTGGGAAATGGATGGTTATCCTAAAAATATGGAAGGACTCTACTGATCCAGATTTCCCAACTCTAATCATGTTTCTATTCGTGTCCAAGGCTTACATGTACATCTATGAAGCAATGATATTGATGTACCTAATTTTTATCGGTTTTTATCTCTCCTTTCTGCATGTTTTTAGAGTATTTGTTAGTGTTTTAAAGTCTCTATAGGGACAAAATAAGTTGAATTTGAATTATGCACTCAAGGTATGAATTGGAGCAATTTGGAGCAATTCTGGCGTTTTTACAAGACATCAAGAAATATCGATCTATACTTGGATCGATCAATCCCTTACAGCATTAGAAGTTACACATGAGTTGAAGATCGACCTGTCTCGCTTGATCGGTCGGTCTCCTCACCACCAGGATATGCGCTCGACCTGAGGATCGACCTTGCGTCCCATGATCGACCATTCCAGCCCTTTGAGTGATTTACGCCCGACTTGGAGATCAGCCAGTTGCCACTGAGATCAACCGTTCAGAACTTGGATCGATTGATCTGCATCTAGATCGATCGATCCTCGAACCTACGAAGAAAAACCTAGTTTTCCATATTTTGTACCAACATGTTTTAGACTTATATATTTAGGTTTTTAGTACTTTTGAGATATTTTTGCACTACTTTTCACGGCAGAGAGATTTTTAAGCTGGGAGAAGAATTCATCCTCAACTTGAGAAGATTTCTAAGCTTTTTAATTTCTTTTACTTATGTTTTCTTCATCTTCTATTGTTGTTTCTACTTTGATTATGTCTGAGTAGCTCTTTTATCAAGTCTAGCGACTTCTAGGGATTTAGGAATCATGAATTAGGAAGAAATAAAGTTCGATTAGATGTGTTCTCCATCTAAGACTATGTTTAATGCTTAGATTAGTTTGATCACCTAGTCTATGATCTTAGGTTGTTTAACTCTCCAAAATCTTGTTAGATGCATGAACTAGCTTAGATGAACAAATAGTCTTTAACCAACGAAAGCTAATGTTAAGGCTAGTTGTGGACCTATCATACCAATTCAATAATGCATGTTTACATCTCTAAGACCAAACGACAGTTTAGGATTATAGGTTGTTAGACATAGTAGTCGACACCACGGCAGTTGGTTTGCTATAAATTTATGTATGAGTCGAGAATTGGTTAAATGTATACCCTGAATAGTTTCCTGATCTGATTTCCTATTTCCTGATTAATTCCCGATGCTTGATATTTTTAATACTGAATTTTACATTGTTATTTGCTTAAATTGTTAGTTGAAATCACATTTTTAATTTTTTTTATTTAGCTTGAATTAGAATTGAGCAATTGATAGTGCAATCCTTGGTTATCGTAGATTCGATCCCTAAATACTACACTGATTTTCTATGCACTTGCAGTAGGTTATTAGTGTTAAAACTCGAGCACATCAGAAACGCTAACAAGTATAGGAGCAAGCTTAGGAACGTTGGAAACAATGGATATATCATCAACGACTGCAAGAATAAGAGTACAAGTCAATGGTTTAGAACCTCTTATAATGAAGACCATAGTAGAATTTGCAAATGAAGCTGAAGTGAAAGTCCAACTAGGGTGTGAGAGGTTAGGAAACCATTGCTACTACTGTAAGAGGCTGGACCATGAAATGAAAAGTTGCCAATTTGGAGCTAATCCTCCTGATAAAGAAGGAAAATCGATTCCTAAGACTTCCAACTGTACAAGTTTGGAGATGTTGGGTGGAGAAATTCAGTCCCATAATAACTTAAGAGATTGGAGTGACAAAGGTAAGAAGAGACAGCGAGAGTACAACTCTATTCCCTTGTTGCGTAACTTGAAGCAGAGAAAAGAAGAGTTGGTATTTTGACAGGCCTACTCTGGAAAACCCCTCTCAAACCGTCAAGGTCAAAATTTATATATAGTTTAGCAAAGAGTACAAAACGACAATGAGATTCAACCATATAGAGAAAGAGAGAAAGGAGAAGTGGCTGAATCTGTCAGATCTTACAAACAAAATACAATAGAAAATAAAGAATAAAAGGATAATGAGTTACCTCAAGAAGTGCTCGAAGCTGCTAGGGAGAAAATACAAGAGTATATGAACCAGTATGTGATGGTAGCCGATCCAATGGAGAGTGCTGTCAGAAAGCAAAGACTCCAACGAGCAGAAATGTCAAGAGAATTAGAAAGAAATGCTGAAAGGATGGCAAGATCCTCTCTAAAAGAGGCAAGGAAGAAGATAAACAAAGCTCTCCTTCAGAAAGGAATAGTGCAGATCAAATTCTAGCCTTATGAAGAAAATATGAGCTTGGAAAGAATCCCAGCCTTGCGGAGACTCGGACAACAAGATGTTAGTATTGTTGAGCCTCCTACTCCTTCTTAAAAGAACTCAGTCAACTAAGTTTCAAGTCAAGCTGCAGCACGGAAGAAGATTGCTATTAGTCCTTACTTTTTCAAAGGTGGTTGGGTCTCATAAAAGGTAAACCTCACAAGCTAAGCCCTCTCCTAGAAGGAAGGTAACGAGTGATAGAAGGATGAATACATATGTACCATGATAGAACCTGATTACCAAATATAAATTCGGGTCCTTATGTTGCAGGCAGCTCTAAAGTTCCATCATCTTCAATCCCTCAATTTAATTCACCACCTGCAGTTGAGAGAAAGAAGCTAAATTTTCAAAATCCAGCGGATCCTCTTTCTTAAGAATAATGTGTTGAAATTGCCAAGGCTTAGGAAATCCCTTGACAGTTCATCGTCTAAAGAGCTTCAACTCAAAATATAAGTTAGGCTTAATTTTTCTAATGGAAATTAAGAATATTGGCAGCAAATTTATTCACTTAACGCTTGTTCTGAATTTTAATAACCATGAAATATTATCACCTCAAGGGCATGAAGGGGGAGTTCTTTTGCTACTATGGTATGATAGATTAAAGCTACACGTACAATCACCTTCCAATGATTTCATTGATGTGCATATTAGTCTGGAAGAAAAGGAATTCCTCTCCACCTTAATTTTCGGTAATCTTGATAAAGTTAAAAGAAAACAAGTTTGGAAAGATCTAACACAATTAGCAGAGTCAAGAGCAGCATCGTGGCTATTGATGGACAATTTCAATGATATGCTATCAAATGATGAAAAGAAAGGCGGGTACCTTGAGAGCTGAAAGCTCCTTTATGGATTTTAGATCCTTTGTCCCAGAAAATGGGTTATTTGACCTACAATATACTGTAGATTCCTTATTGTGGAGGGGTAATAGGCATAACTACTAAGTGAGATGCCAGCTAAATAGAGTTATAGCGGGGAAAAATGGTTTGAGATCCATTCGACTAGTAGAATTACTTACCTCTAGTTTGAAGGATCGGATCACAAACCACTACTCACCATCCTTGAACCTGAAAGAAGAAAAAGGAAAGCTATGTTCAGGTGTGATAGGAGACTGAAAGATAATGAAGAGCTACAAAATCTAGTTGCTGATAGCCCTGGGCATAACGGGAAATAGGACGAGAAATTATAGGAATGGGTCGGGAACGGTTAGTTCGGGAAATTAGATTTTCTTTCCAAACAATTTTCGTTACGAAACGGGACATAAATTTTGGGAACCAGAAATGGTACAAGAATTTTGGGACTCATAATTTACTTCCAGACTATTCCCAAAGTTTTACTAAATCGAGAAATTGTAGTATATGTACGGAAAATAGTTTGGGAAATACGAGTAATCAAAAAACTAAGAGTATTATTATAAATTATATAATCGATATAACAAAAATAACAATATATAAATGAAATACCGATATTTAATACACAAAAACACAAACTTACAATGTTAGAATTTGTAATTAAATGACCAACATTACCATTTTTTACCAAAACTACTAGTATAGTTATATAAAATCATTTGTATTCATCGTAAGGTTCTGAGAATTTAAGTCAAATATTGTTATAGGCTTGATTTTAACTATTTGAAACATATTTAATATTTGAATATAATATAATTAGTATTTTGTTAACGTAAACAAATACCCAACGAGAACTCAGGGGATTCCTGAATCCATTTCCGACCCTTTTTCTTACCCGTTTAGATATTATCTTTGGACCCAAACGTGAAATTAAAATTTCTCATTCCCAAAAGGAACGGGAATTATGGGACGGGAACGGGACGGGACGGGACAAGAGTTCCAATATGCCCAGAGCTAGTTGTCGAGCCTGGAATCCAAACTCAAGAATGCATATAAACCTTAGCCTAAACCGATCTTAGAAAGCTATAATCCAATGGTGCAAGGAAAAGAGCAAAAACAGTATGTAGAAAATTGAGGATTATAAAAAGAAGCTTGAAGAGGCAACGGTAAGTCCAAGTGAAATGGAAAAAATAAAAGAAGTAACAAACTTACAATCTGCATATGAAGAGGAAGAAGAATATTGGAGACAAAGGAGTTGAGACCTTTGGCTTCAGCTTGGGGATGAAAACTCGGCTTATTTTCATGCTGTCACGAAATCAAGGAAGATAAGAAACTACTTCTCAGTTCTAGAAGACAGAGATGGAAAATAACTAGCTAAAGAGGCTGAAATTGAACAAGTTTTGACTGAATACTTTTAGGAAATATATACCTCATCCAACAACTCTTGCACAACTTTAGTGGTAGAGACAGTGGAAAAGAAGATCTCGAATGAAGATAATGCAATACTAGTTAGCGAGATCACTGACGCTGAGATTAAGGTACCTGCTTTCTCAATACACACAGATAGAGCTCCAAGCCCAGATGGATTCTCTGCATCTTTCTTTCAAGAAAACTGGTTCACCATGGGACCTGCAATAACACTTGAAGTACGTGAGTTCTTTAGGACTAGATATATAGAACCAACTCTCAATGTAACACATATCAAACTGATTCCCAAAATTTTAAATCCAAAGAAGGCCTCAGAATACAAACTGATAGCTTTGTGTAATTACATCTATAAGGTCATTTCAAAAATCATATCAAAGAGGCTGAAGGGAACTCTTCCAAAGATCATCTCTAGGAATCAATCAGCTTTTATTCCACGAAGGTCTATTTCAGATAATGTGTTAATAACATATGAGATATTTCATTACCTAAAGACATCACAAGCTAGGAAGTATGGTGCAATAGCTATCAAGATTAATATGACTAAGGCTTATGATCGCCTAGAATGGAATTTCATTCAAGAAGTTATGAAGAGAATGAGTTTTCATAGCATATTTGTTCATTGGACCCTACAATGTGTCCGAACAGTGCAATATTCTATAATCATCAACGAAGAACTTGATGGACTAATCAAGCCATTGAGAGGATAAGGAAAGGCGACCCAATTTCTCCTCACCTATTTCATTATTTGCAGTAAAATACTGTCATGGCTGTGCCGAAAAGCCAAGAGAACAATTCTCTGGCTGGATTACAGTTTCAAAGTCTGGTCCACAGATAAATTATCTACTCTTTGCAGATGAAGCTATGTTTTTTTGTTGCAAAGGAACTCCTGCAACATCCAAACCCTGAAAGAGATTATCCAAAAGTATGAATTGGCGTCAGGTCAACAAATAAACAAAAGCAAATCTGTAGTCACCTTCTTACGGAAATGAATCTCTCTCAAAAAAAAATTATCAAGAAATCATTTCAAATAACCCAAATGAAAAGATGTGGTAAATACCTAAGATTACCGGAACATTTACGAAGAAAACGAAATCTATTTACCAACATTGTTGAAAGAATCCACCATTGATGATCAATTGTTTAGAAGATACACGTTTTAAAGTTAAATGGATTACTATGTTGATCTGGTACATTTAAATGAGATGAACTAATGAGTTAATCCACAAAATTTAGCTCATGATTCATACAACAATAAACCACAAAATTGACTTACCATCACTATAATTATTACTTTTAATTTGATAAAGAAAAACTAGGGATACTGTATCGAATAATAGGGGATGAGTCTTGGATGAAGCAACAGAGAAAATATTAATTGGGTTAGCTAGTTTTCAACTAATCCTAATGAATTATAGCGTAGACTAGCTCCATCATTTATTAATAATTTTACATAATTCCAATTATTCGAGTGTCTGGTTTTAGTCAATCGTCTAGGTTTCTAATATTGTATAATTAATATTTTTATTTTTTATTTTTTATACTATAATAAGAATTTTTAATCTTTTTTTTAGTCGCTTGCGGGAAATAGACGACAAAATACCTAATCTTATAATACTGTATATTACATTTTCAGAGTCTTCAAATGTCTCTTATCCATTGGCCCACAAATTTTTGGACATATTAGATTCGATCCAATAGATGAGATGTAATTTGGTGACTCATATATTTCACGAACATAACTAAAACGTTTTTTTTTTTGTTAAAACTAACTAAAATGTTGTCTGCAAAATTTGGAAAAAAGAATTGTTCTGAAAATAAATCACTTCATTTTTTTTTCTATGAAATTTGATATTATCGAAGCAAAGTCGTGATACACTTCGATGCTTGTGAGATTTAATCACAAACAGATGTGTTTAGATTATCTTAAAATATCTTTTTTGAACATTAAAAGATCTTTATTGATTTCCTTATAATATTCAATATTAATATTAATGATTATTTATATAAATGTACAAGTTGCTACTTGGCCTTGACCGAATAAATATATGGAATAAATAATGAATCTTTCGGCTTCATTTCGTATATAAAATGTAGAACCAAGTACGTCAGTGAGATAATTACTTCCCCTGATATTTATTAGTAGTATATCATTCGGACAATATCTCCAATTCTCCATTATCCTCTTCCTACAACTTAATTTGTTGAAATATTTTGGTAGAACCAAAATTATCCCATGAAATGTAGAACCAAGTTTCTACATTATGTTGGTAGTGGGATTTGATTCCGGGATGTGCAAATGCGCTTAATTTTTAGTAAACTTACTATTTGTCCCGGGACTAAATGTTACCTGCAATTGAATGGTTACTTCAAATAAGGTTTTACGTTCAAATTAATTATATTTAATTGATTATATAGATGAATATTTTATGGTTCTGGGTATTGGGTACTAGGTGTTGATGTACCCGGCTACATGGCATTAATAGCTTAAGAGATGCGTGATGAACTGATGATTATATTTTTCTGACACAGGTGGAAAGTCTAGTACTTGCATGTTACATGGATAGATTTACATGTTACATAAATTTAGTTCTATTCGATTTCAGTTGCGAATGAATACATAAAATATAAATATAATTAGATCAAAAAATAATTTATCAGTATGATTTTGAATAATTACTTATAACCAAATATTCATAAATCTGTTTGATATATTCCAGGAGTAAAAAGATATATGATTGTTAAGTATTGTTATGATAGATTCTTCTATATGGTTCCTTTTGACTCTTAATCTGGTATAAACTAAACCAAAAACAATGGATAATAATTTTTTAGAATCGTTTGATTATTCGTACAAACTGAACCACATTCCAGTTTTCAATTCGGTTCAGTCTTTTGGTTTTAATGGCCAAAATTACTATTCGTTCACACTCAACACCGTATTTACAATGACATGTAAAAAGTCTCAAGCGCTTATGAAATTTTAGGAAATAAATATCCCATAGAATACATAATGTGGAATGACAACATCCATAAGCACATAGCATGATAACAGTAAATGGTCATATGTTACAATTACACGACACAACACAAAGCTATGGATGTCCCATGTAATAACTATTTACACGTTTATCCCATTGTTTATATCTTTAGAACGTCCCATAGAATAGGAAACTCACTTACTCTATCTATTCATTAATTAGTTTATACTTATAGCTAGTCTTTGGACTAAACATGAATCATAATAACAGTTTACAATCATAACATAGGATCACTAAAGCAAGCAATCATTTATCGCATTATAAAGCGGGGTCCTCTTTAAGGGTCAATCACTTATTATCTCACATTGAACTTCAACTCTTTTTATGAACACATAAATATAGCTATACAGAGGCTATGTGCGCTTGATACGATTCCATTTACAAAAGGTTCCACTTCTCAACTTGTTTACATTCAACTTTCTTTGACTTCTATTTGATCCACTCTATCTCACTCTCTTTTCTTCCTTAAAAAATTATTTACTTCTTTTATCTCTTTTATCTTTAACTCAAAAAGATCTAGAAAGTAGATAGTTTTCCGTTTGGCATAAATTTTTTGGGTCAACAATCGGATTGATAAGTTATGAGATCCATAAATAAACTCTAAATTCTATTATTCGCAATTACGCGACTATCTAAAATCAAATTCTGATGAGATCAAATGTTAAAATATACATTAACCATTTGACTAAATTCAGTTTTCCGATATAAATATCTAGATATTAATCTAAAGAAATAGATGGGATATATCAGAATTCATAGTAAATATCTAGATATTAGATATGTGGTTAATTTCAAAACTTATACGAAGTAGAAAAATGCTGATGGAAACAAATCACAGAAAGCAGCAATATGTATGGTCTACAAATAATGTCGACCAGTGAAGATGATCTGGATGAGCGACACGTGTCGAAATTATGAAGAAGTGAATGTGTTTTGTTATATTTTGTCGCGATTTGGGCATAGGGAAGTGAAAGAAGATCCAGGCGACAACTTGAATGCAAGTGACGAAGTCGCCAATTATGACTTCTATACGCCACGTGTCACTTATCCCACTTGCCATTTGATTTTACACTCACTTCCGTACCATATATCTTTGGCTTTGTTTGAGTATAGTAAAATTTTAATATAAAAATACAGAAAAAATTTAAGTTAAAGATAAATAACAAAAGTTTTGTGTAGATTTTAAATTACTTGGAAATAAATACTAAAAAATGGTATTTTGTATAAAGTCCCAAATATTTCAAGTTAGTAAAAGATACCTTTAGAAATAAAATTGTTTAAATTGTAAATAACATTTTAAGTTTGAAAAATAATTTACTATACCTTCATTTTTCATTAATCTGAACTGTTATTTTTGCAATATTTCAATTTTTCATTTTTATAATTTCTATCACATAGCCATACCAAAAGCAAAATTGTTGGATTTTTTTTTTTAAAAAAATCTGTTAATTTCCTTAGAAAGAGTAGCGGCCCAACTTTGATTTTGGATTTCGAGAACACATATTTATTAGGCTTGACAACGAATAAAATTAAAGATACCTTTTGTTGGGATCAAGCTCTGTTATCTGTTAGCTTTCTAAAAATTACTTTAAAATTGAAATCATATATTTTGGTTGAACATACGGGCCATAGAAAATGGAGAAGGATGAGAAGCCATATATAAGCTATCCGTTACTGAGAGATGAGTGCAATATTAATATGAATTTAAATATCAAGACACAAAGCCCAAATCATCAAAGAGAGAAAAGCCCAACCATAGTGGATCACGGCAAATAACTCGACCATAGATTTAAGAGTACCACGGCATCAAATATCAAATGAATAAAAATTATTCAGAAAAATACAAAACTAATCCATAATATATATCTCTCCTTCTAACATTTGGAATTCAACCTATCTCATTGCATATGAAAATTTAAAATAAAAGTTTTTAAAATATATTTAGGCTACATATTAGATTTTATCAATCTATTTGTTATCGAGAAAAGGTACATATCTAGATACTAATTTGATTTTTTTGGAAATTGACTTTTTACCACACATTCTTTTTATAGAAGAGTTTGCTGTTTATAACATTCAGCTAATGATTCTACCATTTGGAATTCAATCACTACTTAATATAAGAAATATATTATAATGGTTTTTAAGAAGTGAATTTAGGATATGGTCGAATTTTGTGACCTTGTCAATCTATTTTTTTTTTAAACAAAACAATAAACAACTCAAATTTTTTCATCAATCCGATAACTTTAATTTACATTTACTTCGATACCAGCATAAAACACTTTAGTAGGCTTTTCTCTCTCTCTCTCTTTTTTTTTTTGGTTTTAAATGTTAGACTCCTAGTTGATTTTAACAGTAGAAGAAAATGAGTTAGATATGTCTAAATCGAAAGTTTTACAAGAATATACTGAACTTTTTGTGCTAACATTAATTTCCATCTTAACAACAATAACTTTTGAGTTTATTACAATTTTGTGCAAAGAAAGCAAGTGGCTTTGTTCTAAAAATCGAGAGTTGGTCAGGTCGCTTTCTTTGTAAGTACGATTGTCTCCGTAACTCGGAAAACTGTCTTTATCTACTCATATTCATCCTTTTATTTCTACACGTCATATTTTTTGATTCTTGCACTTTTCATTCCCATTTTCAGATCATTTAATCTACCAAAATTCGTTTTTTGAATTTTTAATTTCAAAAGTTTCAATTCTTTTCAATTTAATTCATAAAATTTGATCAGGTTTGTTTATTTTCAATTCAATTCATACAAGTTTTAACATAACACAACATAACAAAAATTTCACAAATAAAACACATAAAATTTTTGATAAGGTAGTCGGTGTATTCTACCAATTGCACGTGAGTGTGTTTCTTAATTACATATGTTTACAAAATATTTTTTTTTATGTTAATATAAATTATAAACTATTGATACAAATTAGCCAAAAAAATTATAAGTTATAATCTAAAAATAATATAAAATTTTAAGACAAATTTAAGTATATAGGATATTGTTTGTGGTGAGATTAGCACAATAATTTATTGATCAAAATAATTTATAAATTACTAGAGACTCATAAGCTTTGTATCACTGTAGACCCTTTCTTGTAACTTATAAACTCTTTAATTTGATCAATAAATCATTTTACTAATCTCCTCATATACACTTATCATTATGAAAATTTAAAAACAACTTTTTTACTTTTATTCAATGTTATTTTATGTTATTTAGTTTTATTATACGTTAAATTATGTTTTCTAATTTTATTTTATTCTATGTTACTTTATGTTATTAAATTTAATATTATTTAATTTAATCTAATTACATATATTTTTCGTTGAATAAAATATCGACCAAAAATTTGAATTGTTGGTCATTAGTGACTGATTGCTATGATCGATCGTTGAAACAATAATCACAAAACAAATAGATTTTGGTCGTAGTCGCCAACGACCAACAAACAAACAAGATCTTAACCCATTCAAAAAAATTCATTAATTTGAAACACAGTTCTTTTTTTTTTTTTTGCTTAGTTCGATATTCTCATTCAAAAAATCTGTGAATATATGAAGAGTTAGTTTGGTTGATTGCAGTAATACTATGGTTAACCAATCAATGATGATTTAGTGGATGAATGGGTTCATCATAGATTGGAGGATCGGTGATCAAATTCTTCTGTTGCAACTTTTAATCATGCTTAACTACTATGACAATTGACAAATATTTTAAAATTTACAAATATTCAAATTTAAATTTTTTTCAAACATTTCGATTCAAATTCAATTTGGTTCGATTTATATGTTTATAAATATCAATAGAGGAAAGAGAAGGAAATTAATAACGTAAAATTTATTTTTGCCATGCCACACGTGACTGAACTGAATGGTTCCAACGATGATGGCATAAAAGGTAAATTATCATTAACATTAGGTGCAAATTGCAATAACAATGAGGTTAACCAAAACTCACTATTTCGGTAGCAAAGTCATATACTAAAACCAGAAACCAAACTAAACCAAACCGATAACAAAAACTTAACAGTCATAAAATATCGGTATATTTTTATTTTTAACTGAGAACCAAAAATAACTATAAAAAGAATTATTTTAAACATATTTGTTACCATATTTGGTTACTTTTATAACGCTTAATCAATTTTTTTCGTTACAAATTTAATTATTTTTAATAAAAATAATTGTCCAGAATCATTGAGAATCAAAATTATTTTTAAATTTAATTTTGCTTATATTTTAAGTATTTATTCAGAACCATATCAAAAATTTGTCGGTATTTATATACTAGTTTTACAAAAGAATTAATTTTTGTTTATATTTAAATCATTTAACAAAAGAATTAGATGTTAGACTTTTGTATTCTTCGTTTGTTAAACTACAAGGCTGACTTTCTGGCTCGTAGTATTAGATGTTTTTTCAAAAAATAGATTTTTATGGATTATGTACCTTAACATTAAAGTTGGAAAAAAAAAAAAGCAAGTCACAATAATCCGATTTTTTTTTTGTTAACTCAAAAAATAACCAAACGCCGTCTTATAACAAGTAGCTAAAACGCAGAGTAAAAGGCTTTATAAAAGCTCTCACTTTGAACTCTCTCATTTCTTCAAACTCCGAGAAAGTGAAGCAGAATTTCTTCAAACGCGAGAAAATTCAGTGACTAGAAAAAGAAAACAAAAATGGAAGAAGATGGTATTCCTCAATGTCAAAAACACTATTCTAAACGTGGTTATTTTAGCGGCGGAGGCGTTTGTCCGTTTTGTCTCTATGAACGACTCTCTTCTCTTTGTCCAGATTGTGCTCATGATCTTCCCTGTTCGTGTAGCTCACGCGCCGCTGTATCGTACTCTCCGTCATCTTCTTCATCGTCTTCTTCTTTCTCTCTCTTCGCTGGAGATATTTGTTATAATTTCTCCGGAACCGGATCGGTCGGTCGAGTCGCGAGTTTAATTGAATGTGAACCGGCGTTTCGGAGATCAAAATCAATGGCGGTTCCGATTAAACCGGATACGGTTATCGATTCCGGGTTTGATCGTGGTAGGAGTAAGAAAACGTCGTCGTTTTGGAAGATGTTTATGAGAAACAGAGGAGATGCGAAGCCGATGATCATGAAGAAATCGAGATCCATTGCGGTCGCCGGAGAATCGGAATATCCGTCGGTTCCGGCGACAAGAAAAGGAAAAGGTTGGAATTTTCCGAGCCCAATTAAAGTTTTCCGGCAATCGAGAATGTCGAAGATGATATTTCAACAACGGTCTCCACTGTACAGAGGCTGAAAATTTCGGTTATTTTGTTAATTAATTGTCAAGTTTTTTTTTTTTTGATTTTGCAAATTATTAGTTTGATCATTTTCGTGTTTCTTAATGCTATTGTATAGAAATATTAATTTCTTTTATTAATTACATATCTATAAAAATTGTCTGGTTACTTATTTTATTCTGTAGTAAACACTTAACAAAAAAGTGTTGATACATTTTAGATTTTGTATGAACCGAAAATAAAATTGCTTGATAATTTTTATTAACTTCGTATTTTCCAAATCTAGTGTATCATTATAAACTATAGTTTATTTCGAATTAAAATATGCAAATTGGGAAATTTTCTAGCTACAAGGGTTGGAAATATTATAATTGTAGTATAAATGTATATTCGGCGGATATTGAGCCGATATTCAGGAATCAAAAGCATGTTGGTGGTTTTTAATTATTTTTAAATCAATTTAATTAAAATATTAGTTGATAGATAATGGATGATTTGAGGGAGATTTTTGACAAGAGGATTGATGTATATATTTAGGTAGCTGGCCAATTTTTAGTTGTTAAAGGTTGGGTTAAAAAAAGATTTTGATTTGAAATAATAAAGTTATTTGGCCAGCTAATATATCTAATCTATGATTGACTATTGATAATTTACTTGATTTACTGTGAGTTACAAAAAAAAAAAATTTATTTACCAGTTCTTATCAGTTTTTTTCCCAGCACTTAAATCTATACGGTTTTTTAAAAAATTTAGCACAACAACTTTAAATTTATAAAAAAATTAGGATTACGCAGGAATTAATTGTTTTTTAAATTTTATTCATTTAGGTTGTTAGACCTGTAATGATATTTTGAAATATTGTTTTTGAAATATTGATTCAATGACCGTAACATAAACCAAAATTGATCAGTATTAGAAAAACTATTTTTCAAAAGACTCACATAAGTCCTAAATCTGTATATAAAAAATTAAGTCTGAATCCGAACCAAAACCAAATCAAAAACCATATATTAGCTTTCTAGAGTTTTATTATTATTATTTTTGTCAACAACAATATTAATATTGGGTCACAGTGGCCGGCCCATTAGCCAATTTCCTACATAAATCTCGTAGATGGTGGGACTCGATACCTGGTGATGAATGTTCGCCTGCCTATAGTGGAATTACCACCAGCCACTGAACTAAAGGCCACTTGCATTATTATTGTTATTAATTTTAAAATTTTATGTAAAAATTTTTTCTAACCCCAAACTCGATCTATACTGAACCGAACCATATCGAAAAAATAAAAATATCTGAGTAAGTCTTAAATCAAAAGAACCAAAATACCGAATTAGAGGAACCAAACACGAAAAAAATACTATAAATGAGTCTTAAATCTATGTGTCCGGAAAAACCGAGTCTAGAACGAAATCAATTTGTAATCGATAAATTTATATTAATTTTATTTTTTTGTTTTTTCTTGTTTTTTTTTTCAAAAAATATTTATTAGTTTAAAATTTTATATATAAATTCGTAACAAAATCTACCTTAGGCCTATTTTTAAGGATTGTTACAAAGTATATGTTAATTTTATCCTAAAGTTTATAACACGGTCAAAATGAAAATGTCTTCCGCTTTAATATATAAGATACATTTTTATATTCTTCGTTAAAAATTTATTATGAATAAATAAAGAAACTTAATAAGTTTATTTTTTTATCAAATCTTTAATAGACAATTATATCTTATAGAAGATTTAATATACTTTTGGTAATTATTTCACTCTTAATTTATTTTATTATAGTTTAATAAAATAACTAAAAAAAGTTACATCAAAAAATTTAGATTAGATTTAGATTTTTCAAAATAGACATATATTGCTCAACATATAAAAAGTTATATATAAGATATGTTCATATTATAAATAAATATATGTATTGTTATAAACAGATATAATAGTACGTCAAATTATAAATGATAGTATATTATAAAAAAAATCATATTACGTAAACATATATATATATATATATATCAGTGTATTAGTATTCTTTATATATATAATATTTATAACATTAGTTTATGAAATATATGTTTTTTGTCAACAATGAGATCGACAAAGTCCAATCCATAGTCTAGTTTAGTCTTTAAAATTTCTACTTAATCTGCCAAATTGGTAGACGGAAAGAATCGATCCCAGATGTCATAGTCATTTGCTGGATCATCTTACCCACCAAACTGAAAAAAACTAGGCATTTATGAGATATATATTTACTTTATAAATATATAAAAGTCTTAGAAAAATCTATATTCGAAATAAAATATTTATTAAATAATATTATAAAAATAATTTTTATCTAGTTATTGTGTTTATATTTTTATCTTAAATTTAGATATAGTTTGTATATAAAAATAGAAATACTATAAAAAAATTAGATGAAAATGAGTTAAAAAAAATTGTATTTCACAAACAAAGCATAAGTTTATATATATGTGAGCTTATATGAGTCTCACCGAATACGAGTCAAAAAGCTTTTGTGAAACAAATTTTTTTAAAAAAAAAAAATAGAAAGAATTACTCAAATAACACATAATTATTGTGTAATGACAAAAA
>OVBA01003794.1:0-26246 GCA_900406435.1 Lepidium aucheri
TTATATTAGTTATATTAAATATCAGTTTTGTTAATCTATAAATACATATTATAAGATGATTATACATATATTTATATTGTATACTTGCTGAATTAATTAAAATATTAATAAATAAAAATATGTATCAAATCGATACTATAAACCAAAAATATACATGGATCTACAAACTTAAATGAATACAAGTTTAAAACCATATATATATATTAGTATATACATGATAAATTACTTATGATATTAATAAATAAAAATAGAGGAATTACTAAAAATGCCCCTTTCGAAATGTCCTTTTTCAAAACATACATCCTCATGACCATTTCTCTCTCCTAGTTTTCAAAAGAAATGGTAGGTTTTGAAACGGGTACATGCCAATATGGGTATTTTTGAAAATCCCTCATAAAAATATGTCTTCTATCGATAATGTATAATACAGCAAAATTAAATGTAGATCTTTAAACCTAAAATAATATGGGTTCAAAACCCTAAATAAGTAGGAGTCTAAAAATTAACTTATAAACAAGTCTAAAACATAAATAAACATGAGTCAAAACATAAATGACACGAGTCAAAAAAATTTATATGCAAAATTGTAATGCATCAAAACTTAAGTAAACAGATATAAAAATATATTTTGTGTACAACACCGGTGATCACTATAAATTTATTTTTAATATATCAAGTATATATATATATATAATTAATTGATTAATTTACACATACAAATCAAACCATAAAATAAATAAATAAATAAAACAAATATTATCTAATCCGTGCTATGCACGGGACATCATCTAGTTGGTTTAGAAATAACAACAGTAATAACAACAACAACAATAATAATTATAAAAATAATAATGCAAATAATAATAACAATAATAATAATAATAATAATAATAATAATAATAATAATAATAATAATAATAATAATAATGGTGGTTACATTTACTTGATATCAATCTAAAATCAATAAGTTGGAATTGAACACAAAAATCACAAGAGTTTAATTTTTATTGGTTAATTAAGAGTGTTATTTGACCAAAAAATTAAGGAATTATTAGACCCCTATTTCATGTACAATTTTAATGATTTTTAAAACTATAAAAGATAATGACGATTTTTTATAAGTTTTCTGTAAATCAAAACTCATCAGTTTGCTTTATTTTTCTTTCTTTACAATTTTACTTTCCATTTTTCCAAAAAAGTAAATCAATCATACTAAATAGAAAATAATACACAATATAATCTTTCGTTACTACTATTGGATTTCTTAATTATTAGATTTCTTAATTATGAGATATAACTAGGATTATACTCGTGTTATAATACGAGATTGTTTGTTTTGATTGTTTTTTAAAACCGTGTTCATTTAGGTAGTTACGCCTATGTTGATATTTTAGAATATTTATTTTGAAATATTTCTTTAGAGGCTTGAAATCTGAACCGAAATCCATCTGAATCAAAAGAACTGAATCCGAAAAAATACTCAAATGGGTCGCAAATCTATGTACCTGAAAAAGCAAAGCCAAACCCGAACCAAAACCAAATCAAGAACCAAATTTTAGCTTATTAGATTTTTTTCAATTAATTTTAAACTCACTTTTAGTTTTAAAATAAGAATACCAAAAACCCAAACTTTGATTTATACCAAACCAAAATCTATCCGAGAAATAAAAGTATTTGAATAATTATTAAATCTAAATAATCAAAATACCGAATTAGATGAACTGAAGCCAACAAAAGACCAGAATATACTCTAAATCTATATACCCAAAAAATCGAATCCAAGCCCAAATCAAAACTTAGTCAATAGCCGAATTTGTAACCGATATATTTTTATTAAATTTTAGCTCTTTTTGAAATTTTTATACTAAATTTTTATTAGTTTTGAATATATATATATATATATATATATATTTGTAACAAACTCAATCTTAATTTTATTTTTAAGGGTGGTTATGAATATTAAGTTAATTTTACACTATAGTTTATAATAAAGCCAAAATGAAAGTGTCTCCCACTTTAATATATAAGATATATCAAGTCAAAATCCTACAAGGAATTCAAATCCAATCTTACAATGTTACAAATCTAATATATGAGACAATAACAATTTTTAAAATTTATATAAGAGTTATATGGGATTAGATAGTTATATTGAGTATTTTTAAATTTTATATGATTGACTTGTATTTTAAAGATGAAAGTTACAATGGCAAAAAATAATTGGAGAGTCTTTTTCAAAAAAATCTTTTAGTATACTGTTGTGTTCGAGTTTTAAACTCTAATAATCTACTGCAAGTGTACAGTAAATCAGTGTGGTATTTAGAGATTGAATCCATGAGAACCAAGGATTACACTATTTACTAGTCAATTCTAATTCAAACTAAATCAAATAAGTAAAAGAGTGATCACAACCAACAACTTAAGAAAATAAATGATGTGAAATACAATATTATAAACATCAAGCATTGTGAATTCATCAAGAAATAGGAAATCAAATCAGGAAACTATTGAGGGCATACATTCAAACAATTCTCAACTTAGACATAAATTTATACCAAACCTATTGTCGTGGTATCGACTACTAAGTCTAACAACCTAGAATCTTAAACTGTCATTTGGTCCTAGAGATGTAAACATGCATTATCGAATTGGTATAATAGGTCTACAACTAGCCTTAATATCAGCTTTCGTTGGTTAAGGACTAGTTGCTCATCTAAGCTAGTTCGGACATCTAACAAACACTTTTGGTGAGTTAAACAACCTAAGATCATAAACTAGGCGATCATGCTAATCTAAGCATTAAACACAACATTAGATGGAGAACATCGAGCTCTATATGCTTCTAATTCATTGATTCCTAAATCCCTAGAAAACCCTAAACCTAATAAAAGAACTACTCAGACATTATCAAAGTAGACATAGCAATAGAAGATGAAGAAAACATAATTGAATTGCAAAAGAAATAAAATGGTTTAGAAATCTTCTCAAACTTGAGGATGAAATCTTCTCCCAAGCTTACAATATATATCTGTCGTGAAAATCTAATAACAGTTGTTTTTTAATTCTAAAAATCTAATTATATAAGACTAAAATGCATCTTGTACAAGATAAGAAAAATTAGGTTTTTCTGCGAAGGCTCGAGGATCGATCAATCCAGATGCAGATCAATCGATCCATGATTAGAATGTTTGATCCCAATAGCAATTGGTCGATCTTCCAGTCGGGTGCATATCTCTCATAGGGGTTGGAACAATCAATCCTGGCACAAAAGGTAGATCCTCAGGTTGGGCGCATATCCTGGTGGCAAGGAGACCGATCGATCAAGCGGGAGCTGGTCGATCTTCAAGTCGTGCGTAGCTTCTGACGTTGTGAGGGATTGATCAATCCAAGTGCAGACCAATCGATCCTGATATTCTGCAAAAACGTCATAATTGTTCCTTCATCATTAGAATACTGCAACTCAATTCCTTTAGTAAACTACATGAAACTTACCTGAAAAAAACGAGACCACCTTGTACTTCCCCCAGACTTAGCAGTTGTCCCAATCCAACTCCACAATCCAAGTGAGTGGCTCAAATGCACTATACTGACATCCTAAGATATCTAGGTGCCATCTCATCGAGGGGATATCAATCAAAGGACACATGGGTTTCTCTTCCGACTCTCAAGACTGCCTTATATATGGTTCATTTCCTCTCATTTCATTTTCATTGCAAACTAACTCAAATTTTCATTTGGTTGTTTTTCAGCAACTCAAAGAGTGTAAGCAAGAGTACATCATTGGAGTTCTTCTTAGTTTACTAACAATAATTATGCAAAGGGTAGCGTCATTGGAGTTTGTCTTGGCTTACCAACATTACTTAAGAAAATAGCAGTGTCACTGAAGCACTTTTCCCTCTGCCTACTAACAGTGCACACAACCTTGTTATATAAATACTTGAAATGATTAAGAGCAGGGAACCATACTCACACATGTAAATCTGTCACTGTAATGAAAAGAGAACTTGATCCGATGCATACCAACCCCCTTGAAAAGAAAATTAAGTCAGGTTAGGTGTGAACCCGACATGAGATTCTTCAAATACCAAGAGGATATGGGTAATGCTGAGAAGTTTCGTAGTCTCTAAGTTTTCCAATAGTCTATCGATTCATATCAGGCTTAAATCAATGGTACTTAGTTCATGACAATGCAATAAATCTCAAAAATCATAGTTCTTACAACCGGTTTTTAAACTCAATAAAAAGCATACTGACTCAAAAAAAACATAAAAATGTGTCGAAATGCAAACAAAAGAAAGAAAAAATAGTGTTTTCATAGCAAGTGTCCTCTACTAGACTTACTTCACACTGTCCCGATGTGAGAATAAGCCTAAGGGAAGCACGACTTACGTAGAAAAAATAAGATAAGAAAAGTACAAAGATCGAAAAAGAAAAAGGTAAAAGGTAAGAAGATGGTCAAACTCTGATCCTACTGTGGGTTGCGGCTCTTGCGATCTCCTAGAACATGATGTCGGTGAGGTAGGCGGTGGTCCAATATCTGCTCATCCTCCTTGTTGTCTGATGCGGCAACAAGCCCATGTCTAGCAATATCGGGCCTCACATCAGAAGCTCTGGTGCTCTTCTCTGCTCGACTCCTTGAAGGCTCGCCTAAACAAGAAGGCACTAGCACCTTGGTCTTCCTCAGTGCGTCCCACATGCATCTCATCATCGAATGCTTCTTTTCCTCAGTATCATAAGTCCATCGCCTTTACTCCCTCTCCGTAAAATCATCAGAGAAATGAGGGAGACCATACTCTACAGTATACTCTGGAATGATGTACAATAAGAGCGGAGAACTGCAATGCACAAAATTCCAAAGCCAAGCCTAGACAACATCCCATTCACATCATCTAGAAGCACAAACCTCTGTAGTGTGTTGGTGCACAAAAACTTTGTTGGAACGATCTGGTTCCTTAAGAGTTGGTTGTAGACGATGTTGTGATAATGCTACCAGTCACTTCCTTTCTCTCTGTTATCATAAGCTTGGTCTCTCTTGATAAGCGATGGGCCCATAGGATGTCTCTTATAGCTCATAAATGGTACTCCGTCTGGGTGAAACCATGGCTCGTTGGTCTGAGGTTCGACCACAATGGGAGATGGCCTAGAACTGGATCACTGTCTAGTCTCCTGTCTCAACAGCGTGGATCTCCTAACCTTCGGAGAAGGTTTCTTGACTCCTTCACAAACCATTGCCTAAAAAAACAAACATAGAGGAAAACAATGGTGTAAGTTTGATGATTAAGGTATGAATAATCAAAATTTTGATTATAGAACGAGATTCCTGTTAGATCAATCAACTGAATCTAACATCAACATAGTCAAACATCCAGCAATGCATCTAGCAATTTGTTCTACACTCAATTCCAAGTTGAAATTTCCCTAAATTTTCCTTCAACCTAAAACTGGGATCTACACAAAAATTTTAAGAAATTGGGCAAATCTATACTCGAAATCATCACATAATATCAATAGCAGATAGATTGTGCATCAATAGTCAAGAATAATTCAAAATTCATCAAACCCAAGAACCTTCAATTTTCGAAGAATAAAAAGTGGAGAGTTAGAGTCATACCTTTGCAGATCGAAAATGAGGGTAGGATAATCAGAAAGAGGAGGAAACACAAGTGGGTTAGGCTCAAGAATTGTCAAAACCCTTTAAGGATTGAGAGAGTTATGAATAGGTGAAAGTTTGAGAAAATTCTCTCAAAAATTGCCCAAGAGGGAAAATGTTCTTTGAAAGCGATGGTTTTGATCCAAAACGCAAATATCTTTAGTTTTGAAAGTGTTTCAGTTCATTTTAAGTGAATTGAACCGGTTTTCAAAAACTAAAGACTTACGGTGCCCATGGATCGATCGATCTTGGTGATAGATCAATCGATCTGATTTTCCTCTTCGCAATCCTGACCTACTGATAAACCAATCGAATGATGTGAGGTCAATCACAAGGTTGTACTTATCCTTATATGATCAGTGGATTGACTGATCACACCTCTCACTGTTGATCATTAGATCATGCGCAAACACCAGTGAAGAGCTTGATCGACCGATTACAGATATTACAGTTAATTTGCAGGTCATGCCAGTACTAGTTCTCAGTGGATCGACTGATCTCAGTGTTGAGATCGATCATCACATCGAGTACATCTATGTATTTACCCATAGATTGACCCATCCTAGTGAGGATCGATCGATCTCTGTAGTCTGAGCATAATTTCTTATCCGAAACAAATAAAACCAAAACAAACAAAGCTTAAAATAGAAAAATGTAGAAGAAAAAAAGGTACCTACTAGTTGGTTGCGTTTCACTCAGCGCTTGTTTAAAGTCATTAGCTTGACTCAAGTACCTTTTAGTTGGCGAGTAGACTCTTAGAAAGTGTTGTTCCTCCTTTAGTCAAATGATCATCCATTATGAACTACCTTAGGCGTGGATCTTTGCTGTGAAATCCAGCTCCTGTAGAATCTAACAAAACTACAGTTCCACTTAGTTGTACTTCCTTCACAGTGAAAGGTCCCATTTGTCCTATTCCAAGCTTACTTGCAAAAACCTTCAGACAAAATTTGAGCAGCATAACTCAAGAAATAACATGAAATTTATCCTCAAGGATATGCTTGTTTGGAGGATCTAATTCCATAGTATCATGATAGTCCACTAAATCCTCTGCAAGCTCATGACAGAAAATCTCCTCTTCGTCTGACTCATACCCGAATAACTTATCAAAAGTCGACGAATTCCAATCTATTGCTTCAAATTCTGACATAGCTTTTACCAAGCTAATCATACCACAAAAGCTAGCACAAGGTGTCGATATGGTATATGAGATCCCTTTGTCGATTTTCTCTAATACCACACTCTTATAAGGGAAATTGATCCTAGCCCCAATAGTGTACATAAAAGGTCTACACAAGAGTATAGGAACCGCACCACCTTGTGCCATCTCAACCACAATAAAGTCTATTGGAACCTTACAATTTTCAATCAAAAGTGGATAATTGACTACCCTTCCACGTGGGTACTTAGAAGGGGCATCTCCAAAAGAAATGGAGGAATGATTGTTCTGCATAAGTTCAATTCCTAGCTTATTCATAGTCTCCAAAGAGATCACATTCACACCTGCTCCAGAATTGCAAAGTGCATCATCAAACCTTAATTTCCCAAGAGTACAAGGAATGGTAAACAACCTTGATATTCCAACTTAGTGAACTAATTGGTCGCTTGTACTTCTCATAATGACATTCTCAGTACCTGCGTGCTTTCCCATGCCATCATCCAAATCAGCCTTAACTACATGGCACGACTCCTTGGGATTCTTCTTAGTTTTTCCTGGTAGAGCTCCATGAGGCCTTTTCATTGCCTCTGTAGTCTGAGAAACTTGCATGTCCAACTTCTTCAAGTGTACAGACACTGACTCGAGTTTGTTGTTGAGGTCATTGTACATACCTTCAACCTTAGCATTAAGCTATCTAGTAGTCTTCTGCTGTTCTTGTGAAAGTTGTTGGATCAATGCATTGATATCATAGTTGGAAGTGCCTGAAGAGCTCATTGGAGCTTGTTGCTGTTGATGTGTTCCCTACTGAAAGGGTTTGAAGGGTTTTTTGCCAGTTATGACCTCATGAGTTCTGCGTATAAGGTTTATGGTAGTTCTGATTGTTCCACCTCTGACCTTGACTTGGCACAAGCTGTTTACCCTAAAATGGTGATCCATGTGGCATCATCTGAGTAGGAAACACTAAGTCTAGAGGATACTCCACATTAGTGCTCTTGTAGGACAAGTAGGACAAATTCAGTCCATTATTTTGCCAGTTCACATAGTCGACTTCTCTCTGATCCTCAAACAAGTCAAAATTTTCCTGCACAAAGCTACCTCCCCAACATCATCACACTGCTGCACTCTTCTCTGGTTGGACTGGCTCGCCTTGATCAGCATATCGAGCTTCTCAGTAAGCTTGTCAATCTTCTGCGACTCCACACTGTAAACTCTTCAGCATTGATTATACTATAGACAGTGGTTACTTACAGCTAAGTTCTCAATAAGGGTGAAGGCTTCATCCCTTGTGTTAGTCTTGAAATATCCATTGCTGGCTGCATTCAGAGAGTTTCTATAATTCCACTCGATACCACCATAGAAAATGCTCAACAATTGCTTGTCCATGTACCCATGGTGTAGATAATCTTGCTGGTACTCTCTAAGCCTTTCCCAAGCTTCACTGATAGATTCACCAGAGCGTTGCTGAAAAGTAGTGATCTTGTTCCTCAATACAGCAGTCTTAGACTTGGTAAAATTGTCCAGAAAAGCAGATCTGACTGCTTCCCATGTAGTGAGCAATCCCATAGGTAGAGACTTCAACCATCTAGATGCTTTATCAGAAAGCGAATAGTGAAAGAGCTTACACTTGACATAGTCTGCAGGGACTCCATTTGAGCTTGTGTGCTGCAAATGTTCTCGAAATTCTTGATGTGACCCATCAGATTCTCTCCCAGTAAACCGTTGAAGATATACTCAGCTGAGGCTTTATCTCATAGTCTTGCTTCTAAATTGGTGGAAGGTGAATAGTTGACATGTTCTGATAGAATCGGTGAGGTGTGTCTAGATCACCTATGGCTCATCGTTTAGGCTGCTCTTATAGCTGCCTAAGCTATGCGATTTCCCTCTGCAATTGCTCCACTGTAAATGCTCCATCTTGACCCTGTTTATCAGTCTCGTTAGTCATTGCCACTGGATATGTAGGAAGCTACCTCATTACTCTTGTCTTCCCATTCTCTCTTTCAACTCTAGCAAGTGTCTTGTTGTCGAAGTTTAGAAGGTTTTTAGAGCTTTAGCTTCTTCTGAACATAAACCTAAAACACAAAGAAATAGAAACCAAAATGAAAAACATAAATAAAAGACTTAGACTAGAACTCGAATCTCAATCAAAAGACAACCAATTGGTCCCCGGTAACGGCACCAAAAACTTGATGTGCTTGAGATTTAAACCCTAATAACCTACTGCAAGTGCACAACAAATCAGTGTAGTATTTAGAGATCAAATTCACAAGAACCAAATATTGCTTTGTTGACTTCTCAATCCTAGTTCAAGCTAAATCAAATAAATAAAAAAGTGATTGCAACTAACAACTTAAGCAAATAAACGATGTGAAAGTCAATACTATAAACATCAGACATTGGGAATTCATCAGGAAATTGGAAATCAAATAAGAAAACTATTCTGAGCATAAACTCAACCAATTCTCGATTCAAACATAAATTTATAGCAAAGACACTATGGTGGTGTCGACTACTATGTCTAACAACCTAGAATCCTAAACTGTTGTTTCGTCCTAGAGATGTAATCATGCATTATCGAGTTGGTCTCATAGGTCCACAACTAGCCTTAACATCAACTTTCTTTGGTTAACGACTAGTTGCTCATCTACTAGTTCATGCATCTAACAAGTACTTTTGGTGAGTTAAACAACCTTAGATCATAGACTAGGTGATCAAGTTAATCTAAGCATTAAACACAATATTAGATGAAGAACACACAAGATCAAGCTCTATCTGCTCCTAATTCATTTATTCCTAAATATCTAGAAAACCCTAACCTGATAAGAGAACTACTCAAACATGATCAAAGTAGACATAGCAATAGAAGATGAAGAAAACATAATTGAATTACAAAAGAAATAAAAGATTTTAGAAATCTTCTCAAAGTTGAGGATGAAATCTTCTCTCAAGCTTACAATAGATGTCTACCGTGAAAAATCTGATAAAAGTTGTTTTTGTAATTCTAAAAACCTTGTTATATAAGACTAAAATGCGTCTGGTACAAGATAAGGAAAACTATGTTTTTCTGCGAAGGCTCAAGGATCGATCAAATGAGATGTAGATAGATCAATCCATGATTAGAACAGTCGATCCTAATAGCAACTGGTCGATCTTCAAGTCGGGCTCATATCTCTCAGAGGGGTTGGAACAATCGATCCAGGAATGCAAGATCAATCCTCAAGTCGGGTATCTTGGTGGCGTGGAGATAGGTCGATAAAGACGGAGCTGGTCGATCTTCAACTTGTGCGTAGCTTTTGATGCTCATGTTCTACAAAATTGCCAGAACTGCTCCAAATTACTACAATCCATACTTTGAGCGCTTAATCCAAATTTAACTTATTTTGTATCTGCAAAAATTCTAAAACACTAAAAAAGACTCCAAGAACATGCAAATTACTAAGTTAAAAATCAATAAAAATTAGGTACATCATATACTCTTTAAATTGCTTAAAAATTTCTACACATTCTTGTAGATTATTTTTTAATAATATTTTTTCAGATTTCTTATATCCATATAATTATAAAGAAATTACTTTTAAGTTGTGAAGTGAAATTGGTGTAGTGGCAAGTGGTAAATCAAATGAAGGCAATCACTATGACACTAAGAGATCGAATTTTATTGCCTTCATTATGTAGGGACCAAATTGATGATTCGGCAGGTTATAACCCAATGTAGACAAAAACAAATTTTTTTTTTAAGATATAGTATTGCCATTAACTGCTATGGCTGCTAGGCAAAGATCAGACATTTTTATGATAAGTATTACGAACTAAAAGTTAGTTTTGACATTTGTTTAATAATTATTATGTTACAGAGATTTTTTTTAAATACTTCAACTATATTAGGTTTTAACCTAAAAGAACACGATTTTTATGTTACCATCACTATAAAAGATATGGGAATTAATAACATTATGTCATAGCATTATTTCTGGAAGTGTTATTGTATATTGTTTTTGGAATTTGGTTCTCTTATAATAACGCTTTTTCGATGTTGTGCCTAATAATAGCAAAGCAGAAAACTAAAAAAGCTTTTGGAGGGAATTATTAGATACTTAAAGCATTTCCAATAGTGCTTCAAATCTCTTCTAAAACTCTATATTTAAAGAAAAATTTTCTCTAGCGGTACTTTCAGTCTCTTTTCAAATTTGAAGATCTCTATATTTTTTCTTCAAATTCGAAGAATCTCATTTCTTCTTTCATTTTTTGAATAGTACTTTTCATTGCAAAATGATCCCTTAGGTTTTATTATTTTATACCTCACTAAAATTTTACAATATAATAAAATAAATAAAAAACTGAAATTGTCGGAAACAATAATTTTCCTAATTTAGTGAACTTCTAACTCATAAATATAACTAAAATTATAAAATTGAACAATAACAAATACTATAATAGAAAATACAATAACATATTATTTAAATAAATATCAATTCATAAATTAAAAATACATAATTATCACGAGTACATTAAATATTTATCATTTATTTTTCTATTTATGTAATATGTAACAAAACTTTAAGTTTTTACTGATGTTGTTATTGATTAATTACTTAAATATATTATATTAATATATGTAGGTTCAAGAGAATTTCATCAAAAATACCCCATGAGTTTGCAAAATTATGAAAAATACTCTCATACTTTTATATTTGTTAAAAATACCCTGAAGTACATGAACATAGATATATTTTGTCCCTTTTGTGTTCAAAAAACAAGATTGCCCCTTGAGTTTGAGAGAATGGCACGGTGGACATAATTTCGCAAAGGATATGTTCATGTCCATGAATGAAAAATATTGGTTTATCGTGGATATATGAGACATATGTCCATGTCTATTTAGAGACACATGTCCATGTACATTTACATAAAAATGGTTTTGCGTGGCAATATGAAACATATGTCCATGTCCATTTATATCTAAGACATATGTCCATGTCTATTTACATAAAATTAGCTTTGCATGGACATATGTCTCATATGTCCATGTCTATTTACTTAAAATTGTTTTAGTGTGGACATATGAGACATATGTTCATGTCCATTTACATAAAATTGGTTTATCGTGGACATATGAACATATATCCATGTCCATTTTAATATGTCCATGCTCATTTACATAAAATTGGTTTAGTGTGGACATATGAGACCTATATCCATGTCCATTTACGTAAAATTGGTTTATCGTGGACATATGAACATATGTCCATGTCTATTTTAATATAAGACATCGTCCATGTCCGTAGAAAAAGTAACCGGAGAAGGGCAAAAAGGTAAAAAAAAAGTGATGATTATGTCCATGTCCTTTTTCCAGGGCATTTTTAATAAAGTGAAAAAAGTTGGGTATTTTTGATTATTTTACAAAAGTTTTAGGGTATTTTTCACAATTATCTCTAAGTTCAATATGAATAATTGAAAAGTATAATGATGTTTTAGAAATTAGTAATAAAAAAGATTGAACAAAATATTATTAAAATATTCATTTTTCCTTCATATTTTAAGAACAGAAAAAATAAAAGCAACCATTGAAAATATTTTGGTCATTCTTCCCAAAATATTTTACCCTTTAGCGGCTTCTCAAAGAAAACCCATTCTACTTTTGCGACTTCTTCCTTTCTTCTATTTTCTGCTTCTTCTTCTACTCTTCTATTTTCTTCCTTTGATTTCTCCTTTTTTTTATAATCATGGGTGTCCTAGTCACTTGAGGTTTAATAGGACGATTTTCAGCCCCCCGTATGGTGTCCAGACTAACAGCAGCACAGGGCGCACAACTAGCGTATAGCCATTGTCCTATGGTGCCATCAGTAGCGTATGACCACTGTCCGCTGACACACTGTCATCCCAGAAAAGCTTAGCCCTCATGTAAATTCTGCAGCGACCGAGATTCAAACCGAGGTGGTGGAAGTCACAGCTGTAAACCCTTTACCACCAGAGCTAGAGGTCCCAGTTTGATTTTTCCTTCTTCTTCCTTTCTTCTATTAAGAATCTTTGTTTTTGAGTTTGGTTTTATCTCTTTTTGATTTCGAGTGAGTATTGTGTAGGGTTTGATGAAAGAGAAGCTTGATTTTGTTTTTGGTATGTATATTTCCTCATTAAATCAATGTTTTGTGATTCTCATATTCATAATCGAAGCTTGATTTTGACCTAGGGTTTCAAATCTGAAAGGAATATTGCTGAGGAAATTGTATAACAACTCAATAATGTAAGTAGTAGCTGTATAAATCATATATTTAGGGTTAATTTCGTTTGTATTTCTTAAATCTCTAGTTCCTTTCAAATTTTGTTTGATTTCTGGGTTTGAGAACATGGAGTTCTGTTTGTTCTTTAGAATTTTTCATGTCCATCGTTTATTCTCTTCTTTCTATGTCCATCTTTTAATGACGAGTGATTATTCAAATACAATAAGACAATTTTGTTGCTTTGGTATAAGAACGATGTCTTTGTAATTGAAAATCATGTTGAAGGCCCTTACATAGAAGGGTTTCTCAACGCTAAGCTCACTCAGGTTTCTCCATCTTGTTATTTTTACTTGTTTCTTTTCATGATATTTTTGCCATTTAAGGTTGTAGATGCAGAGGATCTATTTGTTTTTTTGTATGTTTAGAATATAGTTTAAACGACTAGGATTGCTATGAGGTTTTCTTCTTACATCACTGTTACTGGGTGTGAAGGAAAAGAAGTAGAGAGAAGTGAAGGCAAGGCTTAAAGATGTCTTAGGTGGTCATCAAAATGCTCAAAGGGTTTGGAAAGATTACTATACCTTTTTTTCTTGTGCGTGTGTTTTTCCCTTTCTAAAATTGGTAAGTTTTAGACTTCTGAGAGCAACATTATTGGGGGTATCTTAAAGTGGGGTTCTTAGAGTTAAAAGTTGTATTTTTGTGGATAATTTTTATGTAGGATTGATGGAGAGTTCTTAAAGTGGGGTTCTTAAGAACAAAAAAATGAGAGAGAGTAAAAAGATGAGAGAGGGTAAAAAAGAGGAGAAAGAGTCAAAAAAATGAGAAAGTGAAAAGGATAGAGGGTAAAAGAGGAGAGAGAGTAGAAAAGAGAAGAGAGAGTGAAAAGATGAGACAGAGTAAAAAAGAGGAGAGAAACTAAAAAGATGAGAGAGATTAAAAAGAGGAGAGAGAGTAAAAAGATGAGACATAGTAAAAAAGAGGAGAAAGAGTCAAAAGATGAGAGAGAGTAAAAAAGAGGAGAGTGAGTGAAAAAAAGGAGAGTGAGTAAAAAAGAGGAGAGACTAAAAAGATGAGAGAGACTAAAAAGAGGAGAGAGAGAGAGTAAAAAGATGGACAGAGTAAAAAAAGGAGAAAGAGTCACACTAGATGAGAGAGAGTAAAAAAGAAGAGTGAGTGAAAAAGAGGTGAGAGTAAAAAAGGAGAAATTGTAAAAAGAGGACAGAGGGTAAAAAAGAGGAGAGCGAGTGAAAAAGATGAGAGAGAGTAAAAAATGAGAAAGGGTAAAAAGAGGTGAGAGAGTAAAAAAGAGGACAGAAAGTGAAAAAGAGAAGAGCGAGTAAAAAAGAGAGGATAAAAAGAGGAAAGAGTGTAAAACAGAGGAGAAAGAGTAAAAAGATGAGAGAAAGTGAAAATATGAGAGAGTAAAAAAGAGGAAAGAGGGTAAAAAAGAGGAGAGAGAATAAAAAGATGAGAGAGAATAAGCTTTTTAATAATAAAATAATCTAAGAGACTCATTAAAAGAGTCTCTTAAATAAGAAACTTTCATAGGGGTTTTTAAGTTTTTTAATAATAAAATAATTTAAGAAACCCTTAAAATTCTTTGATAATGGTGGTTTAATGATTGTAGTTTTGCTTTCTACTGGAAGCTTAGTTGTCAGTTTCTTAAATACATCACAATCTAGCTTTACATTTGTTTTGTTCATTTTTTTTTGATGCTCTATTTACATGGAGTTTCTCATCACTAAGGTTAATGAAAATCTTTTACTAGTTATTAAAACTTTGTTCATCTATGTACGAATTGCAAACCATGTAAATCAACAGGGTATGCTTCCAAATAGTATGGTGGAGAGTATGTATGTTTCTTTCCTAGCTGGATGCGTTCAATCCATCCGCTTTAGTCTTACAGAAGCTCATGGGAAATGAATGACATAGAGTACATCTGCCTTATAAGATCTACACTTTTATGTGTATGATTCCTGACATTAGAGTACATTACTGTCTCTTTTGGCTCTAGGAAAAGGCAAACTTTGCAATTCAACTGGTTATATGAGAACAAAGCCTTCATTTTCAACAAAGACTCATCTAACTCTTGGTATCAAAAACTGAACAAGTTCAAGATTAAAACGTTAGATAGCAATCTCGTTGAAGGAGTGATTTCACCTGGAAGTGGTTATTAAGTGCAAGGAGCATTGGAGGCTTTGAAGATTAAACCAACTAGTAGTTTTGATATGGCTTATAACACTGTTTGCTTTTTGATTGAAGACAATTACAATACTGATAAAGAACATCTATTGCTCGCTGCCAGGAGGTATATAATCTTTCTTTTTTTGAGTTATTTGGCTGGAGCATTCTTAGCTTTGTTTATTTTATGTGTCCTAGGCCTTGGACAAAATCTTGTCTCTCTTGCAGAGATGAATGTGAATCTCTCAAAACTATCATCCCTAGAAACTACTCAAAACTTAATAAATTTTATGTGATTTCAAAAAATCTAAAAGCTCTCTATGTTATACATACTGTTTTGTCAGATTTAATTGATAGTTGGAATTGCGATTTCTGCCTAATATATTGAATTTGGCTTGAATTTTGATTTCAGCTGTTAGTAATATGCGTTTATTTATCTCAGCTATTTATGATTTGACAGTGACTATTCCTAATGTTTATATACTTATATATATATATATATATATTTGATTAAGATGTTATTTTTGGGTGAAAAAGAGAAGACTTAAAGAAGAGAAGGGCATTAATTATGAAATGATTCCCTAATTGTTATATTTGGCTAAATTGTTGTATTTCTGGAGAGAGTATTTTTTTCTCCACACTCTCATGGCCACAATGAACAATGTTGGTATGATATAGTTCTCTCCAAATATTCATTTTTCCTCTTACTTGTTTCAAATGTCTTGATTCTAGTTGCACTTCGAGACATTTTTAGATGAGAATAAAGACTTCACATAGAGCTATGCTGCGGTGAGTATGTTTATGAATTTTTGCTTTATTGATATCTAGCTCTCTTTTCATAGAAGTTTTCTTAAATTTCTCTTGATCTCCTCTTTGAGTAAGAGTTTAAGCTCTCTCACAACTGTAAAAGCTAATATGTAATAACAAAAAACTTACGCTATTATAAAGTACAATATAATTGCATACAAAAAAGTGCTATACTATATAGGGAGCAAAGATAATTCCGGATGACATAATATTTAAAAAACGTTATATATCACGTATTATAATTTTTATCATGTGCTAACAACGCCTATATTTTTGTGTAGTGCATAGAAGTACACATACCATTATGATTGTTGTTTAATACATGATATTTAAATTTTTTGTATTTTTCCAAGAGTTTGACATTATTAAAATTTAAAAGGTGTTAAGTTATTTAAAAACATGTATAAGACATATAAATTACGACTTAACCTGTTTTAATAATAATAAACATGTGTTTAATTATTGTTAACATTTTTTTTGAATTTTTAAGGACATTAACCTCGATCATGGTAAAATATAAAATTTTGAAATGCAATAGTTAGTGTATCTTTATGGTAACATTGGAGAAGTGTATTGAATCATGAATTCTAAATAATTTTGAATGCTCTAGTTTTTTATGTGTTTTATATGATTTTAAGTAAAGAAATTTCATGTAATTTGTTATAAATGTTGGGCTTGATACAAAAGTATTCTGGGCTTGATATATTTTGTTAAGGCCCATATTTGTAAAACACTAACAATATGATCCTTTTTTTTCTAAATGATGAAACAGATGATGTGTATATATTCGTATAAATACATAAGAGATCGTATAGAGAAACACACAGAAACTTAGAGATTAAGCAGAAAATAAAGGTTGTTAGAGATGAATCTGTTGAAGAATGATTTATGATTCATCGTCTTTCACTAGCTAAGCTTTTCCATCTTTCTTTCTGATTTTGAGTTTCTTCTTCGATTCTCTGTCTTCTATAACAATGACTTAATCATCGAATGCAAGATGATTAAGTATCAGAGTCAAAGTTCTAAGCGTTACTCACTCGAATCTTGCACTCGAGAGTGAGTGAAATTGCTCAAGCTTGGAAGATTTCTTCTTCAACTCTGTTTTCATATTTGCGTTCTTCAGGTTTATAGATTCATCTTGAATTATTATCTTGTTCAATCACTGGAACCAAAAAAAAATCTTCCAAAACACCAATGAAAAGCATGAAAATTATGCATTTGTATTTTCAACTAAAGATATACTCTAAAATATTTTGGAATCACATAAAAAAAGTTAAAATCACACATTTTTTTAATAATAGTATACTTTTATTATACTTTTTAAAATCATTTGTTCAATAACACTGAATTTTAAAAGATTTTAAAAAGTTTCATGTTTGAATAATACACGATTTGTCACTTTTAACACAAATCACCCCAAATTCATTTTTAATACACCTTCCAAAAAATTTGTGTAAGAATATTAAAATTAAATATTATATAAAAAAATTCACTATATATTATATGGTCCGTTACAATAATAGTTGGGGCCTACAGCATGGGATAAGAATGATGAAGAAGAAAAAGGATCTAACACTCAATGTTTTGTAATAAACCAAACGAGTTGAGACATTACTATTCAACCACAAAGCAATTAATAAGTATCATGTAAACTGAAAAAGTGTAGCTTTGGGAGATAATGTACATCTGTTTCTCACAAGATTACTTCATTTTTTTACCTAGTACCTTTCTTTAAAAATATTCAATTTATAGGTTTAGAGGCTGAATGAATATTATTAGAGTTGTTAAAATACAATTTATACAAGAGAGATTAACCTAATCGACTATCTAATGAGTTACATAATTGACCTTTCCTTCTATACACTTATACGCTCCCTCAAGATAGAGGGACTGTAGTAACTCCAATCTTGGAAGATAAATCTAGAAAATGTGGTCGCGTTAGTGGCTTGGTAAGTGCATCAACCAGTTGGTCTTTGGTAGATATATAGAAAACCCAAAGAGCACCTGATCTAATGTTGTCACGTAAAAAATGATAGTTGAGAGCTATGTCTTTCATCAGAGAGTGGAACACCGGATTAGGACATAGATAGGTAGCACCAATGTTATCACAATATATAACCGTTGTAGTTGGTAGTGTGATGTGCAGTTCAGTCAAGAGAGAACATATCCACTTGACCTTGGAAGCAGTATGAGGAACAGCACAGGCTTTGGTAGAAGATCGAGCAACCCCTTTCTGCTTTTTGGAGCACCAGGAAATTGGAGTTTGGCCCAGATAAACAATATAGGCATTAGTGGATACAAAATCATCACTATCACCGGTTCAGTGCATGTGAATAAGCATGAAGTGAGAGAAGTGAGCCAGCTTGGAGGAATAGACAATGTGTGATTCTGCCCGCAAGATACTGTAGAATCCTCTTCACTGCTTGCCAATGTAAATATGTGGGAGCAGGCATATATTGAGAAAGCTTGTTTACAGAATATGCCAAGTCAGGTCCAATGAAAGACAAGTATTGGAGGCTGCCAAGTACTTGTAAATACTCATGTGGATCTGTCAAACGAGTTTTGGAGTTAAGTGTCAGCTTTGGTGTTGGTGACATCGGATTAGCAACTGACTTTACATCTAACATGTTTTTTTTTGGAGCATGCATATATTGAGATACTGTAGAATCCTCTTCACTGCTTGCCAATATAAATATGTGGGAGCAGACATATATTAAGAAAGCTTGTTTACAGAATATGCCAAGTCAGGTCCAATGAAAGACAAGTATTGGAGGCTGCCAAGTACTTGTTGATACTCACGTGGATTTGTTAACGAGTTTTGGAGTTAAGCGTCAGCTTTGGGGTTGGTGACATCAGATTAGCAACTGACTTTGCATATAACATTTTTTAGTGATTAAATCAACATATATTTCCCCTGCACCAAATGCAATCCTTTTTGATGTCCTGGTGACTTATATACCCAAGAAATAAATCAACTCTCCCATATCTTTCAGTGAAAATCTCTGAGCCAGAAGCTGTATAAACTGATTCACAATTGAGTATTACTCCATATTACCACAATATCATCAGCATGGACAAGTATATAAACCAAATGACCTGCTTTATGATGCACAAACACGGATGTATCTGCTAATGAATTCTTGAATCCAATTTGAACCAACTAGTGTTTGAGATACTCATACCAAGCTCATGAGCTTGTTTGAGACCATATAATACTTTTTTTAGTCGACAAACATGGTGTGGTTTATCTGGGTCAACAAAACCCGGTGTATGTGTGACATAAACTTCATCCGTCAGAGTCCCCTGCAAAAATGCGTTATTGACATCCAATTGACGCAAGCACCAATTTTCTGACCAACAACTATCTCAAGCACCGTACGAATTGTTGTTGTCTTTACTACTAAACTAAAATTCTCGAAATAATCTGTTCCCTACTCTTGATCAAACCCTTGCGCAAATAACCTTGCTTTGTGTCTGTCAATCGTTCCTTCAGGCTTATATTTCAGGGTGAATATCCATTTTATTTGTATTACATTCTGACATGGAGAAGGAAGAACATAATCAAATGTTTGATTCGAAACACTGCTGAAACTTCATCAGACATAGCATTTCTCCAATTAGCATCGATCAAAGCTGGAGTCACCGTTTTGGCTCCAGGGCTAGCGAACATTTTGTCAGCGCCATCAAATTCATCATTTTTACTTGTCTTAGAAATCTGATTTTTTTATCTCGTGACCATCGGATGCGCGTTCATCTGTTCATGTTGAGTCGCCGAAGCTTATGCGTTTTGGATTGGCAGAGAAGAAGCTAGTGGTGGGCCTTGATTTTGCAAAACTGGGCATGCTGTTGCATATTCCAATTATTGTCCAACTGGTGGTGGTGGGTCCAGAATGGACAATGCTTCATTAGAGTCTAATGGCCCATTTGTATTTTTTGGGCCTATTTCTGGTCCAACTTGTAAATTGTCTCTATTTACAATTTCACGAGACTGAGAGTTCGACGATAATACATGAGGTAACAGAGGCGACGAAGTTGAAAGAGTAACTGGCAGAGGAGATAAATATGTGGGTAGCGTCGGCGAGGCAGTATTAAGTGTGTGAATGAGTTGGAATGGAACCAAACAAGGAGCTGTGTGGGTTTGATTTTCTTGTTCTGCGTTAGAATTTTTCTAGTTTTGGGTAGCAAAGGGAAAGCTGGTTTCTATGCATTGGACATGGTGAGAAGTGTAGAGACGATTTGTGAGGGTATCTAGGCACTAATAGGCGCTTTATGTGAAAGAATAACCTAGGAAGACACAAGGGACAAAACTAGATTCAAGCTTATGAAAGGTATATGGTCGCATCCAAGGGAAGCAAAGGCACCCTAAAATCTGAAGTTTGAGGTATTTTGGTGATTAGTCAAAGATTTTTTGTGTAGAGATATATATATATGATTAAGAATTGGTGTGGGAAGTTTATAAATCAAATACACTACAGTAGCAAATGCATAGGACCAATAAGTAGGAGGAATAGAGGCACGAGACAATAACGATAGACCGGTTTCGAAAATATGTCGATGTTTTCTCTCCGAGAACCCATTGTGCTCAGGTGTATGTGGAGATGTAGTGAAATGAGAAATCCCTTGACTGGTAAGATATGATCGTAATGCAATGACCCCCCACTCCCCCGGTTATCAGAATACAATATTTTTATCTTGGTTTTGAAGCGATTTTTAGCAAGTGCTTGGAAGGCAACAAAGGTTTAGTAAACATGAGACTTTTATTTGAGAGAATAGTACCATGTATATCGAGAATATTGATCAATTATAATGAGATAAATATTTGAAATTATCAACAGAAACAAGTGGCGAGGTCCATACATCGATGTATCAAACCTTAAGTAGACTGTGAGAAGTGATCGATTTTGTTGAGAAGAGCAATTTGTGACTTTTATCCATGAAGCAATTAGTACAAGAGAAGTGTTTTGAGGACTTAGAAAAGCACCAACAAGAATTTTGAAACAATAGAACTTAAAACCAAAGAACAGGGATGCCCAAGTCTAGAATACCGAGAGAGAAGATTTGTTTTTGGTGTGGGTGAAGCAAAGAGTGCGTAGTGGGTGGAGTGAATGGCCATTCATAGAGTTCATTCTCAGCACTGCCTCGGAGTAATGGGACCCCCGTGTTCAGCTCCGTCACTTGAAATGAGTCAGAAAAAAATTCAACAGAAAAAACATCACTGTTACACAAGCGGTAGACAAAGATGAGATTGTGATGGAGATTAGGAACACATAAGACATCTTTGAGATTAATAGCACGAGTAGGAGTAGAGAGCAAGGTTGAACCAGCGTGTGATATTGGAAGCTCGGATCCATTTGCAATTACTACCTCCTCACCATCATTGTAATTTTGATGTCTAGACAAGTTGTGTAGATCAGTAGTGAGATGATGTGTAGCACATGTGTCCATGACCCAATTGTTCAGATTGTAGCATTGATTAGTTGCCATATGAGCTCTGGGTTGCCACGAAATTGGAGAGGATTGCGGGGGTGGACTAGAGGGCATCGTGGAGGCGGCTCTAGCATGAAAATTGAAAGTATATGTGTATGCTATGACTGTGGATACTGCAGATTTGGAATTTGTCTTGGTATCCACGATAGAGAGAGAGAGAGAGAGAGAGAGAGAGAGAGAGAGAAATATATATTTCTGAACAGATTAAGGGCTCATGTAAGAGTCCAACCACCGAGTACTACGACTCAGTATGGCTGTAGCCACGAGCCATACAAATATATTGGGTACAAATTCAATTTTTAATTTGATTCTCATTCAGGTTTGGATTCAGTTTTCCGAATACATAGATATATCACTCATTATGCTATTTTGTCGTGTGTGGTTCTTCTAATTTGATTTTTGGCTTCTTTGACATAACACTTATTCAGTTATTTTTATTTTTTCGATCGCGTGCGGTTTGGTATAGATCGAGTTTGTGTTAGAGTATTTTTATATTTTTATATGAAAATCCAAAATAAATAAAGATTTAATTAAAAATCTCTAGAATTTGGTTCATAATTTGGTTATGGTTCGGTTTCCTAAATAAACAGATTTAGGATCCATTGGGATATTATGTCGAATTCTTCTAATTTGGGTTGATTTCAGTTTGGGTTTTGGATCACTAGAGTAATATCTCGAAAATAATGTTATAAACATGAATCTAAGAACCAAATTAACATGGATTAAAAAAATAGTCAAATCTCATGCTATAACGTGAATATAATTCTAGTTCATGTCTAAATCTGAACTAAATTTAAGTATTTTAAGCATAAGGTTTATAAAAATAAAATAAATGTTAAATTGTTGAATTAGGTAAAGACAGAAGTGGTGGTTGTAAAAGGTAAGGAGAAGGGTCCGACCATAGTGAATGAGGCAAGAGAGCGAGAAGCGTCTTGCTTCTAGGCCAAAGAAAACAGCACGCCACGTGGCGGCTACTGATGATATGGGCCTCACAGGCCCGACCTATTAACAAAACGGCATCGTAGAATATTGCATCAACAACTCTCATTGGAGAGAGCGTCTTCTTCGAGCGACTTTATTGGCGATACCGTTCTCTTTGTTATCGGTAGTGCGTGTGGCGACGACGGAGTTTGGTCTTGGTCTTGTTGGATTTCTTTTCTAGTGGTGGTTGTGTGGGTTGTGTTTTCCTGTGAGTTGGTGATGTTTGTTTTTGTGGGATTGTTGCAATGATGGTTGATGGTGAAGTTGATGAGTTGCAGATTGAGTGTGTCAGTGAGGTGGATGTGTTGATGGCTGAAGTTGATGGTCGTGATCGTCCACCGGGTGATCCTCCGGATAGATTGAAATCATGGTCGAAGAAAGTAGCAGATTCGGGTGTTGGAAGTATTTCGATTCCGGAAAAGAGAATCAGTGATGTGTTTGTGAAGTCTCATATGAGTATTACGTACCCTCAAGGCTTGAATGGCGAACCTAAGATTTCTATTGATCGGGAAGTGCTAGATGCTATGAATTCTCTTTGGAAAATTTGCATTATTGTTAAAGTTCTTGGAAGATCTGTGAATATTGCATCAATGTATAAGAAGCTCCATGAGATCTGGAATCCTGCTGTTCCTATGCATGTCATGGATCTTCCTCGCCAGTTCTTTATGGTTTGTTTTGGTTCTGAATCTGATTATCTAGAAGCTCTTTTAGGTGGCCCTTGGAGAATATTCGGGACTCTCCTTATAGTCCAAGCTTGGGATCCTAATTTTGACCCATTACGAAGTTAGATTGTTACCACTTCTGTGTGGGTTTGGATTGCTCAAATCCCTCTGAATTTTTATCATAAATCCATTTTAATGGGTATTGGTAGTAGCCTTGGTAAGCCTATTAGTGTGGATTCTACAACTTTGAGATTTAAAGAGCTAGGTTCGCTCGTATATGTGTGGAAATAGATCTACATAAACCTCTAAAGGGTTTTGTTTTGATTAAATGAAGAACAATATGCGGTTACTTATGAAGGTTCATCCAATATTTGCTCTACATGTGGTATATATGGTCATTCAGTGAATCATTGTCCACAAGCTGTTCATGAGTCTATTGGAGCTGTGACTAGGGAGTTGGTGGTTACTGAGGGCCCAAATTTAGTTTCAGATCCGATTCAGAATACTTCAAAATCTAATGATGGTTTTACTTTGGTGACTAAGTCGAAGCAAAGGCAGGATAAGAAATCTTCTAAATTGTCTGATGTTTCAGCGAGTGTTGGTGGGACTAAGGAACGGGTGTTGAAGGATATTTCTTCCTCAATGCAGCGAACAGTTTCTTTATCTAATAGCTTTGATTGGTTACAGACTGATATAGTCCAAAAGGTTTCCTCTTTGAAAGCTAAAGATAAGACTCAAGATAAGGAGAATTCTAAATCTTTACAGTTGGGGGCATCTCAAATTGGTACAGCTAATAATGTTTTGGAGAAGAATAAAAGTCAGTTTGGGGGGTTTTGTTGCACATAGTGAGAGTTCTTCAGGAGGTGTTGGGGAGAAGAGTTATGGAAAGGGTAAAAAACTGAAAGTTAATAAAGGAAAAGGGAGACATAACTCTAGTACTCCTGCTAAGGGTTTGGTTTTTGGTCCAACTAAGAGTGAACTACTTTTATCAAATTCTGGGAAAAGAATGCGTGTGGATGATCCAGTTGTGGGTCGGACAAGTGTTGAGATTAGAAGTGGAAGTTGTGATGTAGGAGATAATTCTATTCATTTGATGCATACATCTATACCTTCTTCTAGTCTGATTTCTCAATCGGTTAAAGTTTTGGAAGCTACTCTACACCTATATCTGCGGATGGGGAGGGAGTCTCTTTTTCAAAGGTATAATGGTTTGCCTTGGTAATTTTTTCTTTCTTTGATATAATTATCATGTCGAATTGTATTTTTTGGAATTGCCAGGGGGCTAATAAACCTAATTTCTAGAGGTCGGTTCGCTATTTGTTGAAGAAGAACAAAGTGGATATGTTGGCTCTATTTGAGACACATGCAAGTGGTGTTAGAGCGGAAGCTATTTTTCGTAATTTAGGTTTTGATAACTCTATTAAAGTGGAATCGATTGGGCAGAGTGGTGGTTTGTGGATTTATGGAAATTATGTGTTGGTACGGTTACAATTCTGAATTCAGCTGATCAGTTTATTCATGCTAAAATCACTTCTGGTTTGGTTACAATGAGCTTGATTGCAGTTTATGCTGCACCTTCAGTTTCTCGAAGGAGTGGTTTGTGGGATAAATTACGTGGAGTAATCCAGAACATTGATGTTACTTTGTTAGTAGGTGGAGACTTTAACACTATAGTGAGAGCTGATGAATGCACAGGAGGTAATGGTTCCCTTTGTCAGGATTCATCTATTTTTGCGGAATGGATCAGTAATCTTTCCCTTATTGATTTGGGCTTTAAGGGTACTCAATTTACTTGGAAACGAGGTAGATCTTCAACATCTTTTGTGGCTAAAAGATTGGATCGTTGCCTTTGTTGTCCTCGGTTGCGGCTCCTTTGGCAAGAAGCTTTGGTTACATATTTACTGTTTCTGTCTTCGGACCATACCCCTCTTTTTCTACAACTTAATCCATTGAGATTTTGTAACCCTCATCGAAGGCCTTTCAGGTTTGAAGCAGCTTGGTTGCAGCATAAGGACTTCAAAGAAATGCTTATTGTTTCATGGAGGAATGATGTTAGCACTCCTCAAATTTTTGCTAAATTGCAGGGTCTACTTACAAGATGGAATCGGGTTGCTTTTAGGGAAATTAATAGACGGAAAGACAATTTGCTTGCTGAGATTAAGAGTGTTCAAGAACACTTAGAAGCCACACCAACGGATGTACTTATTAGTAAGGAGGAACAGCTCTTGAATACACTTGATGAAGTTCTTACCGAAGAGGAAGTTCTTTAGTACCAAAAATCACGTGAGAAATGGATAACCTTAGGGGATAGGAATACTTCCTATTTTTACACTTCTACAGTGATTCGTCGTAAGCATAATCGAATTGAAATGCTAAAGTCTGAGAATGGTTGGGTTTCTGATCCGAGAGAGTTGGAGAGTCTAGCTCTATCTAACTATAACAGCCTGTTTTCTTGGGAAGATGTCCCTCAGTTAGTTTATCCATTACCAGGTGTTGGTTTTGTTGCCTTCTCTAGAGAAGATTTGATTCGATTAGAAAGACCTTTGATATTCAAGGAAAAACTCAAGGGCTTATTAAGATTTTCTTCTTCAAAGAAGGTCTACCAGGCTTTCGTTTGCTCTGCTCTTTGGATGGGGGACTAGGAGGGCTCTGATATGTGTATTCAATTGGTCCAAGTCGATGAAAAGTAGATAGTCTTTCAATACTTTCTACATGGACAGGAGAGAGTTGATCTTCAGCTTGGCATAGAGCCATATTGGATGTTGCTAATCGAGCAACTTTTTCTTCAAATTCTCATGCTTCCTCTGCCTGTTGTACTCAGAGTTTACGCACTGCACTCTTAGTGGGGTCTGCCACCCTGCATATCTTACCATTACATCTCTGAGCTCCCCCATAACATTATCAAAAGCTGCTTCAGGAATAGCATTCTTGTCCATTACAACAGGGCCCTTCTCAATAGCCGAATCATGTATTGATATTGCCGTAGAGGTTTGGTGAGCTACACTATTCAATCCTTCTTTTGCCAAACTGAGAGTAGTTGGTACTAGCCTCCAAACCATCTTCCCAAGTTGCTCCACCAACCCGCATATGGAGTAAGTTAGCGGATA
>OVBA01003795.1:0-26244 GCA_900406435.1 Lepidium aucheri
CTAATCAAGCCTCACGGTCACGAACTCACCTTTGCCTTAATCTCTCTCTTTTGGATTTCTCTTTTCTCTATGGGTTCGATTTGCCAATTCTAGCAAAACCTTCAACTCAATTTGACCTCTTTCATTGATTCCTCTAGATCGATTCTCTTAGCCTCCTTCGAGCTCTCTCTATCTTAACTTTAGGTTTAGTTTTGCGGATTCCTTTTCTANTTGGGCCAAGCTCAAACCCCTTTAAAATAAACCCTTAAAACAACCTTTGGCCCATATCCAAACAACCTTTGGCCCATACCACATTAATTATTTTCGTTGGCTCATTAGGCTACTCATTCGGACATATAATTAACTCTTGTCCAAACGAGCACCCTTATCCTTGTATTGACAACTCATGACCTTTCATGAACCAGACTTGTCCAAAACTGAACATAACATGTCCGAACCTAGGAGGTTCATGTTCAAGCTCGGACTAACCATACCCGATCCAAACCAAGCTCTCCAATCCAACCAATTTGTCCAATCCGGACATTGCTGTCCGAACTGACTGTGTATGTCCGATCCGACCGAGCTATTCGATCCGACCAATCTTGTCTGATCCGACCGGTTCGGTCCCAATTCTTAAATCTTGTCCTAAATTTCTTCCTTAACTTCTTTTCCATGGTTTTGCTTGATCTTAATCATCCTTTAGGCTTCCAATGCCCTTCCTTGGCTCGACTATAACAAATGGCCTTGTTTGGTTCGACCGTTTGTACCGCATTCTCATACCGCACCTAGTGCGTCCACGGATTTACCGAACGTGGGTATTATAGTTCCTATGTTAAAGCTTTGCCAGTAGTAAAATTTCGTTCTTAAATTTAATGTCTCCTTGCCCAGAAGTGCCGGATAATCTCTTCACCACGGTTTCTTGCCAATGAGAGAACACACCCTGAGAAATGTATAATTCCAGGTTTATAGATCTATCAAGACAAATTAAACTTACCTTTAAGAAGTTTTCTCACAGAAACCTACCTTATAAAATGAACCAAACCCACCACGTCCAAGTTCGTTTTCATTCGTTTTCTGGTGAAAAATTATGTGTTGCTGCCTGTAGATTTGAAGTCAATTACCAACGAATTTGAGAACTCATCCTCTCCATTTGATTCTAACAAAGGCGGTTTCCCAAGAACAATATTTCTCAGTATTAAATAACTTATCATTCGTAATAAGATAAGGATAACAAGAAGAAGAACATTGCTTTGTTACCTTTGAGCCTATCTCCAGACTTGTTCTTCTTTCACCTACAAAGCAAACCTACGCATATTGCGAACAACACAACAACTATAGGGATGATTACCGCGATAATGACTTTTGATCCACCTTTTCCCTTTCCTGCAAGAAAAAGGCTCATTATCTTAATTTTTCATAAAACATGTGCAGCTAGGGACATAATATGCAGCAGAACACAAAAGAGACAAATTCAAGCATATGTGTACCTGCTCTCTCAGGTCTTGCAGCTGATGTTGGTGAGTCAAGAGGCAGTATTGCAGGTGGATCAGCCTCTAGGTCGGCACCAAACTCAAAATAGCCATGTCTCAAACTGGAAGCTACAACTAAGACAAAACAACCTACGACCAATTTCACCAATACAACAATGTGAGATATTCTCAAACCCCAAAACTAGACAATAATTACAATCCTATTCAGAGAGATCTAACGTACAGTACGCACTTCTATAGAATATCCGGTACCTTGGTGAAGTCGTACTGTTCTTGAGCATATTTCCTATTTGGCCCAGCAGCCGCTGCAATCCCTTTGAGTCTGTCCATTAGTTCTCTCTGCAAACGCTTAGACTCATCTTGATTTGCTGATATCTCTTCTGCGGTAACAAAAGATAGAGTCAGCATTGTCTTTTTTCTTCAATAGATGGTCTTGTTTGAGTAACGAAACATACAATGCGTGTACCACACGACAGCTTGTGTTAAATGCCAACACTGCTCGTAAAGGGTTCTTGTAGCTGTCTTAATACAACTAATGAAGGATTTTGTTTAAGCAAATTGACTAACAAGGACTTGATAAGATAAAGTTAGTTGGGATTCAGTTTGTTAAAAATAGATTCAATCTTATCTCCTTAATAACAGAATTAGAAAACATGAAGTACAAGCTAAGAAGATTATAAATACAGAGAAACCGAGAACTTAATTTACACAACAATCTCAATCCATCGATCTTCTCTCTAGGAAACTCTTCTTCACTCGCTAGCTTCAACTCTTTTGTGTGTGCTACACAACTGAGTGCAGAGGAATATTGGAGCAATCCTTCATGAAAACCTAAGCACAAGATTGGAAGACTTTTAGCTCAAATACAAAAGACAAATCCTTTGACTCTACAATTTTCTCTTTCTAATTCTGATTCATCTTCTTCATTCTTTCTTCTCTATTCTTCTTTTTCGCTTTATTTGATCAAAGATCTAACAGTTTGAGCTAAAAAAATTCATTAGATTCAAAGATTCAAGATGAGAAATGGAGCTGTACCAGGTTTTTCGAAGATGCAAGCGTTAATTGGATCAAACTATAGGCGGTGGTCCGAGGAACTTTTATTCTTCTTCCAAGAAATCGAAACATATTACATTTTCTTCGATGATTCTACTTCTCATCTCAAGAAGAAATCAAAATCGAGCTTTGATGGTTTGTCGTCTCAGAAGAAAATCATTACTGTCAGAGATGATCCTTCGTCGGTAAAAAAAAGCGCCTCTGAAACTGAAGACTCATCTGCAAGCAAATAAAGGAGAGAAGGAACTTACGAGGAGCATAACAGAACCTGCAGAGTTCACATTCTTAGACACCTATCAGAGAAACTATTTGACATATATGTGAAGTTCGAGTCTACAAAAGAGATTTGGTTAACTTTAAAGAAGAAATACGAAACTGAATATGAAAGTAAGAAACAATATGTTACTTCTTGCTGGACTTCATTCTTTGTGCAAGATAATGCTGCTATTCTTGAGCAATTACACGAGTATGAAACTATGGTGTCCAGAATTCAAGCTGAAGGAATTCATATAGATAATCGACTTGCAGCACTGGCCCTGGTCTCAGTCAAATTCTCATGAACTGGATGCCAACTTGGTGGAGGGTACAAGCAGAAAGGGAAAAACAATGATTCCAGAACCCAACCTAAGAAGACTACACAGTTTAAAAAGAAACTCAAATGTTGGAATTGCAATAAAATTGGACACAAGAAACAGGATTTTAAACCCCCTCAAAAACCAAAAGAAACAACATCTAAAGCTCATCTAACTGAAGATCTTATGGCTGCTCTTACTGAGGTGAATGCTACTACTGACATGGTGGAGTGGATAGTTGATTCCGGTTCAACCAGGCACATCTGTAACGACAAAGAGCTGTTCAAAAGTCTGCATGAATCATCAAGCAGCAATGTCTTCTTGGGAGATGCACGAGCTCTTAATGTTGCAGGTATCAAACAGACTCTTGATTCTGGTAAAATTGTTCTGACCAAAAATGGTGAATACATTAGAAAAGCATATTGTAATGGGAACTTGTTCAATCTCGAAACAATTAATGAAAAGATAAATGATTATGCTTACTTCTTGTGTGATTTGAGTACTTGGCACAGTAGATTGGGTCACTTAAACATCAAGTCAATCAAAAGATTAAAGCAAGCCAATCTAATCTCAGATAACATTGGAACTGAGTTCAAGAAATGTGAAGTTCGATAGAAGCCAAACACAGTAGAAAACCATTTAAGGGTCATATTTCTAATACATCTATGCCTCTTGAACTAATACACTATGACTTAGCAGATTTTAAAAGCATTGTGAGTAGAGGTAGAAAGAAATATTATGTGACTTTTATTGATGATTATTCTAGATATGCAAAGGTCTATGTGTTAAACACAAAAGATGAAACTACTGACTGTTTCATGAGTTTTAAAGCTGAAGTCAAAAATCAACTAGATCTAAAGATCAAGAGGTTGAAATCTGATAGAGGAGGAGAAAATGAATGTGAAGCATTGAAGTTATTCTGCCAGAAAAAAGGAATCATACATGAAAGAACTGCTCCCTATACACCGCAACAAAATGACATTGCAGAGAGGAAAAATCAAACATTGAAGAACATGACGAACTCAATGTTGCTAAGTTCAGGATTTCCAGACTCTCTGTGGGGCGAAGCCATACTTGCAGCAACTTATATCTTGAATAAAGTCCCTCATAAAGGTTTCTCTTCAACTCCTTATGAACTCTGGAAATGCTATAAACCGAATTTATCATTCATTAGAGTTTGTGGCTGTCTAGTTAAGATAGCTTTACCAAGTTTTAAGAAAACTAATATTGGATCAAAGACTGTGGATGCAGTATTCATAGGATATGCAAATAATAGTGCAACTTACCGTTGTATGCCATTTGACTTATCTTCAAAGATTCTTGGACATGTAATGGAATCAAGAGATGTTGAGTTTTTTGAAGACACATTTCGTTTAAGGAATAAAAGGAGAACAAAGTTCAAAATGAAACTGCTTCAAATTGACCTCATGATAACGCTATCATTGAACCAAGAAGAAGCAAGAAGACTAGAGTTGCTGCAGATTTTGGATCTAACTTTATAACAAGCTTCATCGTAGAAGATAAAGAGATCAATAAAGAATTTGTTTTCACATACATTCTCGAAGATAATCCAGATTCTTTTGCTGAAGCTATGAGATCAATAGATTCATTTTGGAAAGAAGCAGTTGACAATGAGTATGAATCGATTATATCTAATCATACATGGGAATTAGAGGAGCTACCTAAAGGAAGTAAAGCCATCAAGTGCAAGTGGATCTTCAAAAAGAAACTAAAGGCAGATGGTTCTATAGATAATTATAAAAGCAGATTGGTAGCGAAAGGCTTCTCTTAGAAGTATGGAGTGGATTTCTTTGATACATATGCTCCAGTAACCAAGATCACTTCTATACGACTATTACTTGTAGTAGCCTCTTCACACAACTTGATTGTACATCAGATGGACGTGAAGACATCATTCTTGAATGGAGACTTAGTAGAAGAAATCTACATGACTCAACCAGAGAATTTCATTGTCGAAGGACATGAAAACAAGGTCTGCAAGTTGAAAAAATCACTGTACAGCCTGAAACAAGCCCCTAAACAGTGGTTTGAAAAATTCAGCTCCACAATTCTAGTAGATGGCTCTACACCAAACAGTGGTGATACTTGTATATTCAACAAGTCAGAAGGACCAAAGTATGTGATTATTTATCTCTACGTAGATGATATGATTATCTTAGGTAATACGTTGGATATAGTAAACAAAACCAAATTGTTTCTTAGCTCCAAGTTCAGTATGAAGGATCTTAATGAAGTTGATGTAATACTGGGAGTAAAAGTGGAAAGACTTACAAAGGGATTCTCACTATCTCAGTCACACTACATCGAGAAGATACTGAAAACATTTGGTTATTGGGATAAAACAACAGCCAAATCACCATATGATCCCTTAGTACAGCTGTGTAAAAACGAAGGATCAAGTGTGAATCAAGGTGAATATGCAGAGATCCTCGGAATTGTAATGTACTTGATGAATTGTACAAGGCCAGACATAGCCTATTCAGTCAGTAGATTAAGCAGATACACTCAAAATCCAAGCAAGCAGCATTAGATAGCTATGACTGATGAGATATCTAAAGGCTACCCATGAATGATGAGATATCTAAAGGGTACTCAGAATTGAAAGTTGTGTTACAGTGGACTATCATGTGTGCTAGAAGCATTTTGTGATGCCAATTGGATCACAGACAATGATGAGATAAACTCTACAAGTAGATTTCTCTTTACAATTTGTGGAGGAGCAATCTCATGGAAATCCAAGAATCAAACATGCATAGCACGATCAACTATGGAGTCAGAACTGATTGCTCTAGAGCTTGCAAGTCAAGAAGCAAAATGGTTAAGAAATGTATTGGCTGATCTTCCAATGACAGGTAAAGGATGCCCTTCTGTTTCAGTTAGATGTGACTCACAAGCTGCTATTGCAATGGCAATGAACAAGCTGTTCAAAGGACAGAAATGTCACATATGAATAAGACATAAGATAATAAGAAGCCTTATGGAAGGAGTTCTGTCTATTGAATTCGTAAGAACAGAACGAAACTTAGCAGACCCCATGACGGAACCATTGTGTGGATGAGCAGTCCTGAACACTGCAAAAGAATATGGTCTGAGATTAACTGAAGACTAGAATGATCAAAGTCCCTACCTTGGAATCTATTAAGTTGGATTTCAGGTTTAAAAGGTCAAACAATTATTTGATTCTAAGCTTGATACAGTCATGGAAAATCTGAGTGTACTTGAGTTCAACAGTGTTTTAAGAATGTTAAATTCGATTACTACAAAGTGAACATGTATATTGTATAAATCAGGTTGCATAACTAAGAGTTATGATACAATGGAATGAGTTACAAATAGCTCAAGGTATATAAGTAAGTTAAACTTACTTTGTAACGAAACTACGAGTGTTGATTCAAGTCCTTTAAGACATCAAAAACATGTACTTCAATTTGTAAAACAAAATAGAGATTGAAGGATTTTGTTTAAGCAAATTGACTAACAAGGATTTGATAAGATAAAGTTAGTTGGGATTTAGTTTGTTAAAAACAGATTCAATCTTATCTCCTTAACAACAAAATTAGAAAACATGAGGTACAAGCTAAGAAGATTATATATACAGAGAAACCGAGAACTTGATTTACACAACAATCTCAATCCATCAATCTTCTTGCNACAGAAAACAGATTCAATCTTATCTCCTTAACAACAAAATTAGAAAACATGAGGTACAAGCTAAGAAGATTATATATACAGAGAAACCGAGAACTTGATTTACACAACAATCTCAATCCATCAATCTTCTTGCTAGAAAACTCTTCTTCACTCGCTAGCTTCAACTCTTTTGTGTGTGCTACACAACTGAGAGCAAAGGAATATTGGAGCAATCCTTCATGAAAACCTAAGCACAAGATTGGAAGACTTTTAGCTCAAATACAGAAGACAAATCCTTTGACTCTGCAATTTTCTTTTTTTGATTCTGATTCATATTCTTCATTCTTTCTTCTCTGTTCTTCTTCGTCGCCTCCTTCGATCAAAGATCTAACAGTTTGAGCTAAAAAATTCATTAGATTCAAATATTCAAGATAAGGAATGGAGTTGTACCAGATCTTTTGAAGATGCAAGCGTTAATTGGATCAAACTATAGGCGGTGGTCCGAGGAACTTATATTTTTCTTCCAAGAAATTGGAATAGATTATGTTCTTTTCGATGATTCTACTTCTCATCTCGAGAAGAAATCAACATCGAGCTATGATGGTTTGTTGTCTTAGAATCATTACTATCAGTGATGATCCTTCGTCGATAAAGAAAAGCACCTCTGAAACTGAAGACTCATCTGCAAGCAAATAAAGGAGAGAAAGAACTTACGAGGAGCATAACAGAACCTGCAGAGGTCACATTCTTAGAAACCTATCAGAGAAACTCTTTTACATATATGTGAAGTTTGAGTCTGCAAAAGAGATTTGGTTAACTTTAAGGAAGAAATACGAAACTGAAGATGAAGGTAAGAAACAATATGTTACTTCTTACTGGACTTCTTTCATTATGAAAGATAATGCTGCTATTCTTGAGCAATTACACGAGTATGAAGCTATGGAGTCAAGAATTCAAGCTGAAGGATAGACGATCGACTTGCAGCACTAGTTCTTGTCTCAGTCAAATTCTCATGAACAGGATGCCAACTTGGTGGAGGGTACAAGCAGAAAGGGAAAAACAATGATTCCAGAACCCAACCTAAGAAGACTACACAGTTTAAAAAGAAACTCAAATGCAGGAATTGCAACAAAACTGGACACAAGAAACAGGATTGTAAACCCCCTCAGAAACCAAAAGAAACAACACCTAAAGTTCATCTAACTAAAGATCTTATGGCTGCTCTTACTGAGATGAATGCTACTACTGACATGGTGGAGTGGATAGTTGATTTCGGTTCAACCAGGCACAACTGTAACGACAAAGAGCTGTTCAAAAGTCTGAATGACTCATCACGAGTTCTTAATATTGCAGGTATCAAACAAACTCTTGATTCTGGTAAAATTGTTCTGACCAAAAATAGTGAATACGTTGGAAAAGCATATTGCAATGGGAACTTGTTCATTCTCGAAACAATGAATTGAAAGATAAATGATTCTGCTTACTTCTTGTGTGATTTGAGTACTTGACACAGTAGATTGGGTCACTTAAACATCAAGTCAATCAAATGATTAAAGCAAGCCAATCTAATCTTTGATAACATTGGAACTGAGTTCAAGAAATGTGAAGTTTGCATAGAAGCCAAACACAGTAGAAAACCATTTAAGGGTCATTTATCTAATACATCTCTGCCTCTTGAACTAGTACACTCGGACTTAGCAGATTTTAAAAGCATTGTGAGTAGATGTGGAAAGAAATATTATGTGACTTTTATTGATGATTATTCTAGATATGCAAAGGTCTATGTGTTAAAAACAAAATATGAAACTACTGACTGTTTCATGAGTTTTAAAGCTGAAGTCAAAAATCAACTAGATCTAAAGATCAAGAGGTTGAAATCTAATAGAGGAGGAGAAAATGAATGTGAAGCGTTGAAGTTATTCTGCTAGAAAGAAGGATTCATACATGAAAGAACTGCTCCCTATACACCGCAACAAAACGGCATTGCAGAGAGGAAAAATCGAACATTGAAGAACATAATGAACTCAATGTTGCTAAGTTCAGGACTTCCAGACTCTTTGTGGGGCAAAACCATACTTGCAGCAACTTATATCTTGAATAAAGTCCCCCATAAAGGTATGTCTTCAACTCCTTATGAACTCTGGAAAGGCTATAAACTGAATCTATCATTCATTAGAGTTTGGGGCTGTCTAGTTAAGGTAGCTTTACCAAGTTTTAAGAAAACTAATATTGGATTAAAGACTGTGGATGCAATATTCATAGGATATGCAAATAATAGTGCAACTTAAAGTTGTATGCCATTTGACTTATCTTCAAAGATTCTTGGACATGTAATGGAATCAAGAGATGTTGAGTTCTTTGAAGACAAATTTCCGTTTAAGGAATTAAAGGAGAACAAGGTTCAAAATGAAACTGCTTCAAATTGACCTCATGATAACTTTATCATTGAACCAAGAAGAAGCAAGAAGACTAGAGTTGCTGCAGATTTTGGATCTGACTTTAACAAGCTTCATCGTAGAAGATAAAGAGATCAGTGAAGAATTTGTTTTCACATACATTCTGGAAGATAATCCATAATCTTTTGCAGAATCGATGAGATAAATAGATTCATTTTGGAAAGAAGCAGTTGACAATGAATATGAATCGATTATATCTGATCAAACCTAGGAATTGGAGGAGCTACCTAAAGGAAGTAAAGCCATCAAGTGCATGTGTATCTTCAAAAAGAAACTAAAGGAAAATGGTTCAATAGAAAGTATAAAAGCAGATTGGTAGCTAAAGGTTTCTCTTAGAAGTATGGAGTGCATTTCTTTGATACATATGCTCCAGTAACAAAGATCACTTCTATACGACTATTACTTGTAGTAGCCTCTTCACACAACTTAATTATACATCAGATGGACGTGAAGACATCATTCTTGAATTGAGACTTAGTAGAAGAAATCTACATGACTCAACCAAAGAATTTTATTGTCGAAGGACATGAAAATAAGGTCTGCAAGTTGAAAAAATCACTATACGGCCTGAAACAAGCCCCTATACAGTGGTTCAAAAAATTCAGCTACACAATTCTAGAAGATGGCTTTACACCAAACAGTTGTGATACTTGTATATTCAGCAAGTCAGAAGGACCTAAGTATGTGATTATCTGTCTCTACGTAGATGATATGATGATCTTAGGTAATACGTTGGATATAGTAAACAGAACCAAAATGTTTCTTAGCTCCAAGTTCAGTATGAAGGATCTTAATGAAGTGGATGTAATACTGGGAGTTAAAGTGGAAGACTTACAAAGGGATTCTCACTATCTCAGTCACACTATATCGAGAAGATACTGAAAACATTTGGTTAGTGGGATAAAACAACAGCCAAATCACCATATGATCCTTCTATACAACTGTGTAAAAACAAAGGATCAAGTGTGAATCAAGGTAAATATGCAAAGATCCTCGAAATTGTAATGTACTTGATGAATTGTACAAGGCCATACATAGCCTATTCAGTCAGTAGATTAAGCAGATACACTCAAAATCAAAGCAAGAGCATTGGATAGCTATGGACAGACTGATGAGATATCTAAAGGGTACTCAGATTTGGAAGTTGTGTTACAGTGGACTATCATGTGTGCTAGAAGCATTTGGTTATGCCAATTGGATCATAGACAATGATGAGATAAAATCTATAAGTGGATTTCTCTTTACAATTGGTAGATGAGCAATCTCATGGAAATCCAAGAAACAAACATGCATGGCGCAATCAACTATAGAGTCAGAACTGATTGCTCTAAAGCTTGCAAGTCAAGAAGCAGAATGGTTAAGAAATGTATTGGCTGATATTCCAATGATAGGTAAAGGATGCCCTTATGTTTCAATTAGATATGACTCACAAGCTGCTATTGCAATGGATTTGAACAAGCTGTTCAAAGGAAAGAAACGTCACATCTGAATGAGACATAAGGTAATAAGAAGCCTTATAGAAGGAGTTCTGTCTATAGAATTCGTAAGAACTGAACGAAACTTAGCAGACCCATGACAAAAACATTGTGTGGACGACCAGTTCTGAAAACTGCAAAAGAATATGGTCTGAGATTGACTGAAGACTAGAATGATCAAAGTCACTTACCTTGGAATCTATTAAGTTAGATCTCAGGTTTAAAAGGTCAAACAATCGATTGATTCTAAGCTTGTTACAGTCATGGAAAATCTGAGTGTACTTCACTTCAACAATGTTTTAAGAATGTTAAATTCGATTACTACAACGTGAACATGTATACTATATAAATCAAATTGCATAACAAAGAGTTATTGTAACACCACGGTTTCAGGAAATATAATATTTGGGGGTGCATGCGGAGAGATTTAAAAGAATTGATTTGGCCACCTATGTCACCAAAGTGCACTTATCTTTTCGGTCACTTATCTTGAGAAAACTCCAGAGTTAAGCGTGCTTGAGCTGGAGTAGTCAAAAGATGGGTGACCTTCCGGGAAGTGATTTTTGGAATCGTGTGAGTGATGACAAAACACGGGGAAAGATCATGTGGTGATTTATAGGGTCGGTAAACAAGTCTTTAAAGCCTCCCGGACATAGCGTACCGACTTGTCGACCGGTAAGGTGGGCCCACGGGCTAGAAGAGAACATGGGGCCCATTAAGGTGACGGAGCAGGGTGTTACAATTGGTATCAGAGCCAAACCCAGACGTGTGTGGATACACAAGGGCTCACACCGTCACGGGGGTAACGATCTTGGTATGCAACAAGGACGTTGCACTCTGTTAGTGGGGGTGAATTATAACACCCCGGTTTCAGGAAATATAATATTTGGTGGTGCATGCGGAGAGGTTTAAAAGAATTAACTTGGCCACCTATGTCACCAAAGTGCACTTATCTTTTCCGTCACTTGTCTTGAGAAAACTCTAGAGTTAAGCGTGCTTAAGCTGGAGTAGTCAAAAGATGGGTGACCTTCCGGGAAGTGATTTTCGGAATCGTGTTACAAATAGCTCAAGGTTTAGAAGTAAGTTAAACTTACTTTGTAGCAAAACTACGAGTGTTGATTCAAGTCCTTTAAAATATCAAAAACATGTACTTCAATTTGTAAAACAAGATGGAGATTGAAGGATTTTGTTTAAGCAAATTGACTAACAAGGACTTGATAAGATAATTCAGTTGGGATTCAGTTTTTAAAAGCAGATTCAATCTTATCTTCTTAATAACAGAGTTAGAAAACGTGAGATACAAGCTAAAAGATTATTAATACGGAGAAATTGAGAACTTGATTTACACAACAATCTCAATCCATCGATCTTCTCTCTAGAAAACTCTTCTTCACTCACTAGCTTCAACTCTTTTGTGTGTGCTACACAACTTAGTGCAGAGGAAGATTGGAGCAATCCTTCATGAAAATCAAAGCACGAAATTGGAGGATTTTTAGCTCAAATAGAGAAGACAAATCCTTTAACTCTGGAATTTTCTTGTTCCGATTCTGATTCATCTTCTTCCTTCTTTCTTCTCTGTTCTTCTTCTTTGTTTTCTTCGATCAAAGATCTAACAAGCTAAGACAATCATCTCTTTTGACTTCTCTTCTACACAGACCAATTGCATAAGCTTGTTCTCCAGAGGAGTTACCAGAGGAGTTGTAGAAGCCATAAGCTTGGGATAAAAGTAAAGAGAGAGATGAGATAAGAAGGTCGAGGTTGTCGGCATATGCATTATTGCAGGCGAACAGCTCGAAGAGTAGGCGAACAGCTCGAAGAACAGAATGGACACGATGCAACCTACAGGACAGGGAACATTGTTCCAACAGCATCACCAAGAACGGCAACGTACCAGCGGCGGTCATGTACGATTGCAGAGCTACGAGAAATAGCCACCATGGAAACAGAACATGTTCGACAAAGCAAACTACAGAACCAATAGTTGCTCTGGGAAGAGGAGTTTAGAAGGCAGCTCCGGGAACTTCAGGCGATGGTCCTCAACACTAGGAATGCGAATGAACGGGAATTAGTGCCAGAGGACGCCAATCCGCCCAACGGAATCCTACGGGGAGCGTGCACACCAGCGACCAGGGATAGAATGAATGGATCGGTAGCATGGGCAGACCCCATAGTTAAAGAACGGTATGACGAGTCCATGCCACAAGAAGAGACGCATAGTGAATTACCGAGCAGTTCAAGTGAAATTCAAAGCCTAAGAGATAGGCTGGCCCAGGCGGAAGCTGTATGCCGTGGTATTTGGAATGAAATACAACACACCACGTCACCCAAACAAGGGTATCGACCAGGGTATCACGGAGAACGTGCTAGAGATAAGCAAGCTCAGGCGGATGATGATGAATACGCATCAAGAATACACAAGTATACACCCTAAGCTGCATCGGGCCATATCGACAGCACCATAGATCCAATGCGTAATAGAGCAGACACGACATACCCCGTTTACAAGGAGGATCATCAGAGCACGTATCCGTGATATTAGGAAAATTAAGTTCCCAAAATATGCAGGGAACACAGATCCCATAGTGCATCTCAAATCATTTTGATTAGCTGCAGATATATCCCATCTCGAAGGGGAGGAACGAGATGCAGGCTTCTGTAGGTTCTTCTCTGAGAATCTCGTCGGACCCGCTTTGGACTGGTTCTCAACATTACCGAAGGAGTCCATACACGGATTCAAACAGCTTGCCGAGGTGTTCCTAAAACACTACTCGATCTTCATAGAGAACAGGACCACCATCGACAGCCTACTCAATCTGACCCAGATGAAGATCGAACCACTACGTGATTACATAACACGGTTCAAGGAGATGAAATCAAGGAGCATTAATGTCCTGGACGACATGGCCCTGATCGTGCTCAAAAGAGGAATATGGCATGCCTCAACATTTAGCCAAGATCTGACTGTTCGGCTTCCTAGCTCGTTAGACGATGCACTACATAGAGCGGCCAACTTCATTAACTGGGAAGAGCGGAGGTTCGAACTCAGAGGCCCTAAAGAAACCGGGAAGCGCTTCAAAAAGAAAGAAGCTGCAAAAACGCAGTCAATAACAAACAAAGTTCAGAGTAATAGCCAGCCGGAAAGTGAAAAGACTATAACCGCCCGTCACTTATTTTTTAGTTAGAAAGTTTAAGAACATAAAACCTCTAGACATGTCAAAGTTATGTGACTACAATCAAACACACAGGCACACCTTGGAGGAATGTAAGGTAGAGTTGTGGCTTAAAGAAGAAGGGAAATGGAATTAAGGAATGAAGAAAGTATGGAAGAGTGAAGGAGAGTACCGAATCCGAGATAGGAGCCCGGCTGAAGAAGAAGAAATTTCCAAAGTAGGGGAAAATAAACAGCCCATAAAATCCCGCGTTGACATCATAATCGGAGGATCAAGCCTATGCGGAAGCTCCGTAAATTCCATAAAAGCACATCAGCGAAGAGCGGAAGCGCGACCTTAAAGCTCGAGAACAAGTCAAAAGACAATACCAGCCTGGCTATAACCTTTTGGGAAAGCGAGACCGTCCATTTCGATAAACCCCATGATGATGCGCTTGTAATCAAGCTGGGTGTAGCAAGAATACTAGTTAACACCAGAAGCACCGTCGACTTGTTGTTCTACGACGCATTCAAGAAGATGGGGATACAAGATAGCGAGCTCATAGGAGGAAAAACGACCCTAACAGGCTTATCTCGCGACACTGCGACAACAATGGGAACAATTCAATTGCAAGTAAAAGCCTGGGGAATCAGGAAAGTAACAACCTTTGTGGTAATTGATCGACCTGCTCCGTTTAACGTGATCCTGGGAAGGCAATGGCTTTACGCGATGAAAGCGCTAGCATCAACATACCACCGATGCGTAAAATTCCAAACAGCGAATGGAGATGGAGTGATTTACAGCAGTCAGGCCGCATCACAACGGTGTTACTAGGAGAGTTTCAAGCGAACTCGAGGAGAAGCATTATAGCAATTAACCAATGATAGGTCAATCGCTTTCAAAAAGATGGAAGACCTTGCCAATCATAAGCCAGAGGAGGTCAAAACTGTGAAAATAGCGCCCAACCCCAATCGTCCCAAGAGGGAGCTAAGCATTAGAGTCCATCTCGTTCCCAAAATCTGGCAAAAACTAGAAAATTTCCTCAAGGAACACATGGCGACATTCGCCTGGACACCTCATGATATGATAAGAGTCAGTCCCTTAGTAACAACTCACGAGCTGAACGTATATTAAACTTATAAGCCCGTGAAACAGAACCCCAAAAAAGCTTGGACCAGATAAAGCGAAAGCTATTCGCGATGAAGTTGAAAAACTACGAAAGATGGGATCAATCAGGGAGGTCTAGTACCCCAACTGGCTGGCAAACCTGGTAGTAGTGCGTAAGAAGAATGGGAAATGGAGGGTATGCATAGACTTCACCGATCTCAACAAAGAATGTCCCAAAGATAGTTACCCGCTTCCACAGATTGATAAAGTGGTGGAATTGACTCAGGGAAATCAATTAGTGTCCTTCATGGACCCCTTCCCTGGATACAAATAGATCTTCATGCATCCGGACGACGAAGAAAAAACATCCTTCATAACCGAGCAGGGCACTTACTGTTATCGAGTGATGCCATTCAGAGTCAAGAATGTCAGAGCGATGTATCAACGACTGGTGAACTTAATGTTCGCTGAAGAACTGAGAAGCACCATGGAGGTGTACATCGACGATATGCTAGTAAAATCAGCAAACGCAAAATACCACGTCGAACTATTACATCGCTGCTTTGACATCCTCAATAAATTTACGATGAAGCTGAATCTGTCCTAATGCACTTTTGGGGTATCATCCGGAGAGTTCTTGGGATACCTTGTCACCAAAAGGGGGATCGAGACTAATCCACGCCAGATAAGCGCACTGAGGAATATGCGTCCACCGCGGATAAAGAAAGAGGTCCAACAGCTAACTGGTAGGATAGCGGCCCTGAATCGCTTTATATCATAGTCAACTAATAAATGCTTGCCATTTTTTGAGCTACTTAAGGATAACAAAAAATTCATCTGGGACGATAGGTGTCACGAAGCCTTCGAAAAGTTGAAAACTTATCTAGCGACACCACCGATTTTGACATAAACCAGAAGAGGGAGAGGAGCTTTACCTCTATCTCGCGGTGTTAACAGTGGCGGTAAGCGGAGTTTTAGTTCGGGCAGAAGCACGTGAACAATGTCCTATCTACTACGTAAGCAAGTCTCTAAACAAGCCCAATGAGCGGTATCCAATGGTGGAAAAAATAGCTCTCGCATTAGTAACAGCCGCGCAGAAACTCTGCCCACACTTTCAATCTCACACAATTGTGGTGATGACAAACCAACCACTCCGCACAATCCTGCATAGCTCGAATAAGTCAGGGCACTCGTTAAATGGGCAATTAAGCTTAGCGAATACAACATAGAATATCGACCCCGCACGAGCATGAAGTCACAAGCCCCCCCCCCCCCCCCCCCCCCCCCCCCCCCCNCTATAGGGGATCCGATAAGATGGAAATTGATCAAGAGCGGTGGACGATTCACATCGACGGGTCATGCTCTCGAAACATATCAGGATACAGTTTAAGATTAACCTCACCAAGTGGCGAGCTAGTTGAGCATTCTTGTCATCTAGGTTATCAGGCATCAAACAACAAAGCTGAATACAAAGTTCTGCTCGCCGGCTTATGGATCACGGCAGGAATGGGAGTAAAACATCTAAAAGCCTATAGCGACTCCCAACTGCTAACCAGTCAATATCAAAGAGAATATGAGGCAAAAGACGTAAGAATGAACGCATTCTTAGAGCTCGTCAAGAATATGGCTTTGCAATTTGAAAGATTCGAGCTAGAGAGAATTCCACAGGCAGAGAACGCGGCAGCAGACGCCTTAGCAGTGCTCGTGTCCACATCGGAACCTCTTGTCAGACGAGTAATTCCAGTAGAATATTTGGAAAAACCCAGCATTGAGAAACGAGAAGAGGCCATGCTGAGAACTCAAAATTATCATCAAGTAGTAGCCAAGTTCCGTAACTAAAGAGTAAAAACACGCCGGCTCTAGGAGGGATACTTGGTCCTAAGATGAGTTTTCCAAAACACAAAAGAGATCAACGCAAGGAAATTAGGGACAAACTGGGAAGGACCGTATCAAGTTTTGAGCGTATTAAAAGACGGAGTCTATCGACTACGGGATGCCATGACAGGCAAGGCAGAGATAAGGCCCTCGAACATCATGAATCAGAAATTCAATTATGTTTAATGTAAAATCAAAGAATTACGCAATAGCTTGATTCCGATGGTGGAATACATAGGCAGCTCGTATATAGACGAGTTCAGCCCCTTCGTAATAAACCCTTTCTCTTGCTTTTCCTAAAGATGATAGATAAATTAAACACCAGAGAGATCAAAGTCATTATTACATACCGTATTAAAAAGGGGGGGAAAGTTCAAGTCTTAAAAGCAAGGAAAAGAGAGTTCAAGTCTCCTCCACGATGTTGTCGGAAGCAATAATGCGAGCTTCGTCGTCAACATCTCCACTGGTCTTCGGATCTTTGGGCTCAATAGGCGTGGCAGAAGGATCATGAGCTGGGGAGGAACCACCAATCAAGTAACTGGCGGGGTCGACTGGGGGAGTTTCGGCCAAGATCTTGATACCAGGGAATAAGTCCGGGAAAGGCATCTCGTTCACGATCAGATCGGGCTCCTCTTTGTATTGAGATTATGCCAGGGACAACTTCTCGAGAAGGCACATCTTCTCATTAGCAGCACTGAAGTCCTCAGATTCAAAATCCTCGATGAGTATGAGGTTCGACTCAAACTCACGAATGTCAATACTCGTCATCTACTCCTCTTCCTTCTGGGACCACTTCCCGCATACATACTCGAGCACCTCTGTCCAACAAGAATCAAGCGCCATCTTCTCCTTCTCCAAAGTATGAACCTGAGCAGCTATATCACCGTTACGAGATTTTAGAAGCTCAATCTCCCGGCTCATCAGCTCTTTCACCTTAGAGGTGGCCGAGAGTTGCAAGGCAAACCCTTCTTTTCCAATTCAAGAGACTTGATCTTCTCACCGAACCAAGCTCGATCATCCTTAAGAGTCTCCTCGAGCTTAGAGTGCAAACCTTGGAGATGTTCAAACTTCTCGTTCGAAAGGGAGTTCATAATCTTGGCCTCCAGAGTGAAGACGATGTTCTTTATCTCATTAGTTGCCTGAAAAATAATAAGGGTTCCATCAGGATTCATCACAACCAACCAAGCGAGGTAAAAAGATTACGTACCTAGATTTGGAGTGCAAGGGCAGCCTAAAACTTATCCCGCTCAGACATTTGATCCACAAAAAAGACCTCGTTAGTGCTCAAGAAAGCAGGGATCTCGGGCTGGTGCTCGCTCGTGTATCGATCAAGGTCGATAGGAGAAGAACTCGGATGCAAAGCAGCTGAGAGAGAAGGTCCAATCTGCTTATCATGATGAGATCGCTTAGTAAGAAGAGAAGCGTCAGAATCCGAGGCAGGAGGTAAAGGAGGAGGAAGCTGGGAAATAGTCTCAGTCCCCTGCAACCGAAGTCTATCGTCCTGCCCGGACTTCTCCTCCCTGATCATCCTCTTCCTCTTAGGACCTGAAATAGGCATGCTTACTGAATTAGAAGGACGAGTCTTGTGAGAAGAAGAAGCGCAAGCACAATTGGAGGACTTAGAAGGTTGTTTAGCTACACGCCAGAATTCCATCAAAACAAGTTGTAGCACCCCCCAAAAAATATATAGAAAATCGACAAAGAAGAACTAACCGAATAGAATCCCGGGAACGATTGTCGCGGAAGACAAACAACGCTTGATCCGCATCGCCGAGAAGGAGTCCCAATGCACCTCGCCATCCCTTAACTTATCCAAAAGGGCAGAAACCGCACTAGAAAGCTTAGAAGAAGGATACTCTGCCAAACAAGGGAATATGAAAAATCGAACACGACAAGGAATAAACTAACCAAGAAATGATTAAACAACCAGATTTGTCTTTCCAAATTTGGATGATATAACAGGGATCAAACTCCCCAATCCCCGCCGAAGAAAGTTTAAAAAGAAAAGCTTTGGCATCCATTGCACATCCTTATTGGGGATACCATCAAGAACCTTACGTGTGTCGCAGTTAGAGAGGTACAACGTCTTAGAACCAGGGTTCTGCTTTACGATGTAGAAGCAAATGAGCTCGTAGGCTCCAATCAAAACGTCAGCCTCAGCACCTCATACCAAAAGAACAAGGATGATACGAAGAAACGACGGACACATTTAGGCAAAGGATAGATTTAAAGAATGAAAGATCGAAAAAAAGAACTTGGGATCAGAAAACGAAGGTGGCAGTCGGAGAAATAGATGGAATAAACGCAAAGCCACCCTGGCGGAGCATCCTCACGAGACTAACCCTCGCTGCTCGCCTGAGTAGCGACACCCTCCGGGAAATTATAAAGCCTTCGAAGGTCATTGAGTCCCGTGGTATCTAACGATCGTGACTTCTTCCGCCTGGAAACCCTCGATCTGACCAATTATTTCCGAGAATCATCAAAAATAGTCTCGGAATCACCACCATAATTAAAAGAGGGAGAATGAGAGGTAGAAGTCAGAGGCCGAATGCTCGACTCAGCAGCCATGAAATTTTCTGAAGAAAAAGTAAAACGAGCAGAAGAGTTCATACACGACAAGCATTGGAGGCGAAAAACTATCAAAATCGTAAATATGAAAAAATAAGTGAAGGGAATAGAAAGTACCTGTTAAAAGAGTTGACGACGAAATAACTGAAACTAGGAAGAGGAGAAGTTTCAAACTCACAAAAGCCCACAACTGGGAGAGCCGGTAACTGCCAAACTCTAAACAAAATCAAAACCATTCAAATCAAAAAAATTTGAATGCACAGTCGAAATCGTCCAATAAAAAAATGGACGAGTCGAGCTCGACAAAATAAGCCGCGACAACCCAAAAATTACTCCGCACCAAATTTGTCAAGCGGGATAAAGCGCAAACAACAAAGGAGACTCAACTAATGAATATAAATCTCATGGAGAAAGACGAGGTGATCTCCACAACAAAAACTGACCAGAAAAAATCTATAAAACGTGCTTAAAAGAAAAACAAGTAACGAATAAGAAATAACTAGTAAAGAAATCAATAAACTAGTTCAAAGTTCAAAAAAAAGAACATAAAAACGCATGAAGCGACCAAATTGCATAACAAACAAAAAATAAAGGTGACAATAGAGAAGAAATTTTTTAAGAAACGCTTGAAGCAAAAAAAAATTTCTGGCACAATGATAGGTTCACATCCAACATCGGTGTCAGGGTCCTCCTCAGAATCTGAAGGAAAGCATTCGTGTCCAGAGCTAACGTCAGACACATCATTAACACCTTCGTCGAAAGCCACAAGAGCAAGACGATCCCTTTCAACGGCCAAAGAGAAGCTGTCAAGGGTTGGAACACCAGACTTCATTTCATCCAGGAGATCGGAACGAATAACAGCTTGTGACTTGACAACCTAGTAATCTGACTGCCTCTTCAAACGCTTGAATTTCTCCCGAACTCCGGCTAGATGCTTCTTATACCTCCTCTTCAAGATGACGGACCTCTTTCGAACAGCACGAGCCGTGGCCCTATCATGAGAAATCTTCCATCGATGACGTTCAAGGCCCAAGGTTTTTGTGATATACTCGGCTTTTTGACGGGTGGAGGCCAGCAAAAATCTTGGCGATCCACATCGCCTCGAATCTTGGCGATCTTATCATCTCGAGCAACCATCTCATCTTTCAGAATCTTCATCGAGTCCAAGGAAACGTGAGAAGACAAGCCCGTGACATTCGGGAGTGCACTAGTTAAGGACCCAGATTCAAAACCTCTGACCAGCCTATTAACTGCGGCTATAAACTATAAAACAAAAGGAAACAGTCACGACCGTAATTAGGGGAAACAAAGAAGAAGAAACAAGATGCAAAGGATAACCGTCCCAAATACACCAGCGACCTTGATGTATGCATCTTTGGAGGCCATGCTATCCAAAGAAGGGAGGACGTGACCCCGAGAAACCAAGTGATGTAGGAGTTCGGATAGTTTTTGCGGATCCTCAACCATCGGATGATTGTGGGTGTGATTAAATGACTAAGAGTGACGAGGATTCCCAGAGGATGAGCTCTGACTATTACTAGCTCGTTTCAGAGGTCACTCACGAGTAGAAGGCGAAGGACGAGGACGGGTTGTTTGGCTTGGACAAGGTTCTTTGCTGCTTCTACGACCCATCGGAAACTCAGCCTTAGGAGTCGAGCCAGCAGTATCAAAAGGGATCTAAACATCCCAAGCGGGAGATCTCAAAGAATCACTACCTCGTCAATGGCTCGAGACGTCGTCCTGAATAGATGCCCGCAATCGATGTTGAGAATCTGAATAAAGGCGAGTACAACCTAATTCGACCAAGGGAAACCACACAGAGGTAAAGAAAAGAGGGACTGACCAGCACGTGCAGAAGAACTGGCTTGGCCAGAACAATGAGATGAGGGAGATCTGGCCATTGGGTACGTTAGAAGAATAACCAACAAAAAGACACGACGAATCCTCTGCGGGTTGAAAGAGCTCAAATGGTAACCAGCTCCTTTGAACCTCTCGACCAGGGCGGACAACTCCTCAGCAGACAAAGTCGGCTCGTGAGAAACTACGAGCACCAAAAAAATATAAATAATATGTCATCAGCACGTAATATAGAAGAAACCAGACTGAATTGCTATTCTAAGGAAATCCAGACCGCAAGCAGAATCACTAGAATCGAGCATTCGGTCAGGAGGAAAATTCCCGATTGACTCCGGGCAGAGTTTGAAACAGAAATATTTTTCAGATCACCCGTCTTGACAAACGAAGAGGCCCTCCATGATCTTTGCACTAGGGTTGGGATAAGTGTAAAAAAATGGCCTGGATCCAGCCCGGCGAACAGAAAAGAGTTGGAGGAACACCCCCGGAGAAAGCGTCTCGCTGACTTGATGCGCGAGAGACAGAGATGCAAGCAAAGAACAAAGAAGATTTGGAACGATGTGTCTAAATGAAAGACCTAACGAACTAAGTAGAAATAATAAGGGTTCAGGATGATAGGTGACAATCCTCAAAAAAAGATGACAAAATTAAAGCGTACTCCAAAAGAAAGGTTGGAGGCAACCGAAGATCAACCGCATCAGGAACTCGATTCCGAACCCTAAACGCCTCTACATTGATCAGCAAAAGGAGAGGATGATGGGACGATGAACCGCTAAAAGCACTAGCGGAAGAACAGTCCTTCTTCTATGAACGATCAGAAGAACCATCGACAGAACGAGCCTTCGATGACGAAGGGTTACCAAACAATATGCAAGGAGCCATGGTCACAACAGTATAGAATTCGAAAATGGCAACGAAAGATGGAAAAGAGATAGTAGAGAGAAAAGAGTAGGAGATTTCGCAAAAGACGGAACTGAAATAAAAGTAAATAGGGAAATAATGGTTGAAGAAATATGAACAGTCTTACCTTGGAAACCGTAAACACACGAGCTTAATGTCAATAAAGGCGACGACTTTAAAGATGTGTGCCCCAAGAAATCCGAGATCACGATCAGTTGAGGGGGAAAGAAAATCACGGGAATATGAATTAAAATCTTCTCAAAATCTTTCAGATTTGCCAATATTTGGGGGGGGGGCAAATGGTGATACTCAAAACAGTCATGCAAATTGGATTGAGGTCCATAACGAAATCCAGCTCGAAGTGAGCTCGTAACAGGAAAGTCGCCTCATCGTCGATGAAACGAGGTGAATCATGAGCGAGATAGGCGAGCTAGACAATATTCATGACAATTGATATAAAACGCGAGATTGACGGGGTGAGCCCATCACAAAAAATTATCGATTAAATAAAAGAAAATATCAAGCCAATCAGTATTTATGATGATTGATCCGATGAACAGGAATCAGCGGGCTGACTCGTAATAAAAGGAGAAAGATCAAAGCGGCAAAGACGTACGAAACTCATTCGATAATACACTTTCAACTTATAATTCAGATTATTTGTAATTCTTAAATTAAATAAATAATTTATAATCAATAGTTATCTAAGGTGAGATATGGGACAAACGTTAGTACACAAGCAAAGACGAAGATAACTCTGACATGTTCCATAGAAGCGCTAAGCTATAATCTATGAGAGAACCCAAAACGTATCGAGTTAGTTATGGTAAAGTTTTATTTTATTTAAGGGGAAATTGGGAAAAAAGATACTTTTTTTGTATATTTGTCCATTTATACTTTTCTTAAATTATAACAAAAATACCCCTAAAATACTATTCACGTTTTGTTTAATTTTCTTTATTTTTTTGTTCATGTTCTGCGAATTAAAGAATTTAAATTCTACGCTTTCATATATAATCTATAAAAATCAGAAATTACATTCTACTAAACTCTCTATGTTCCACCAACAGCAGAATGTGAACTCTGAATTAGGTAGATTTCTCACAAAGTTTAGAATATACATTATGCTGTTACCTCTATAGTCGTATAAAATCAGAATTTATATTCTACCAATTTATCTATGTCCTGCTAACCGTAGAATGTAAATTCTAAATTAGGTAGATTTCTCACAAATTTTAGAATATACATCTTACGATTTCCTCTATAGTCTACTAAAATTAGAATTTATATTCTACCGATTTGCTTATGTTCTACCGACCGTGTAATGTAAATTCTGAATTTTGTTCAACTCTTATTAATTTTAGAACATACATTCTGCGGGTTTTTTTGTATAGTCTAAAAAAACATTAAATTACAACGATGACTCATCCCCGAGACCAACTTTACACTCTTGCTCTAATCTTAATCAACAATCTCTGGTGGAGTTTGTAATAGCGTAACATCCTTTGACGTGCTTATATGTTGCTCTATTTCCGTTTAACGCTTGATGTGATCCAAACATCATCTTACAACCTGCACACTCGAACCGTCCCTCTACACCACTGGTTACGGTAGAACAGCCACCACTGACCAACATTAAAACTAGTAACGTCAAAGTAGACGATGGTGACGAAAGCAGAATGGTCCACCGAGATTATGTACTTACAACACTTTAATTTATGGTTTATCGTCTGTCAGGTTTGACCATTTTTATCAGCTCGTTATTAAGGATTCTCTTAGTTTGTGATTCAAACAATATCAATACGAGTTGCATTTGATAGATCTTAAAGAACTACCATTTGATTAGGGTTCTACTAAAGTACCTCTTATAATGTAATTATACTACTAAAGTAATTATACTACAAAATAATATAAAAGAAGACATGAATAGTACTAGTATTTACATATGAATAGTACTACTAAAGTACCTCTTATAATGTAATTATACTATTAAAGTATTAAACTACAAAATAATATAAAAGACGACATGAATAGTACTACTAAAGTATCTCTTATAATGTAATTACACTACAAAATAATACTACTAAAGTAATTGTATTATAAGAGAGCTTACTGTTCATGCAAAAGATTTTGGTGGTATGAAAGTGTTTGCTTTGAATCTGGAAAGTCCGAAATCGCAAACCTGAGGCAGGAGCGAAAACAAGTTTGATATGTTAGAGGAACAGACGACATAATGCTTCATATGAATAAAGTTTATATTTGTGTTAACATTATTACCTTCACTGTCCAGTTCTTATTAACCAATAGATTTCGAGTTTTCAGGTCCCAATGTACTACAGGAGGATTTAGACAGTATAGGTAGTTAAGCCCCTTGGCCTGTTCCACGAAAACACACATCTTTTTAGTATTTATACACAAACAAACTAAACGATTAAGATAAGTTGAAAGACCACAAACCACATCCAGTGCCATACGTAGCCTCCTCCTCTGATCTAGTACCTCCCCATAAGCTGGCCTATGGATGATGCGAAAAAGACTGCCCCTGTCTCAAGGAGTAAGAACATAAGCAACTTGGTCATGCAGAAGTTTAATATGGAACATCATATAACTCAACTATGCGATTTTGGCCAGAACAAAAAAAAGATGTATGCGAATGAGGTTACCTTGGGAAATATTCTGTTATTTTTGATAACCGGGATCGCTCTGTCACAGCACCCATAAAGAGAACAACATTTGGGTGACGAACACGTTTCATTATTGCAACCTTTAATCAAAATCACAGGAATGCGAGTTTTAGAAAGTCCCAAATTATCACATGAGATAGTTATTCAAAGGAGACTCCTCCCACTTATATACCTCTCTGAGAAATTATCTGAATTGCTCATCACAAAAATCTTGAATAGACAAATTCTTGAATAGACAAAATCTTAACGAACTACCATTTGATTAGGGTTATACTAAAGTACCTACCAACTAGAATCATAGTTCATGGTCAAAGTAGTGTATTGCTTTCTTACATGGTTGAGCATATGAAAATATTATCATTTTAACAAAAGCTACGATGATGCTGAGACCCTAGGAATATATTTCAACTCCTTAAAGATCAAGTCACGCAATTCAACACTACCGAAGCAGCTGGATATCAAGCAGATTTTGGTAGTCGTTAAACACTTGGAATTGGCAAAAACATATGTCAAAAATTCTTTCTCTTCTATACTCTTCCCATAGTTTTTCCACGCAAATCTCTCAAGCTGTGATGACAAGTATATGGGAACATAACTAGGTAAAAAAAAGGTAATTGGCATACCTTAAATACTTCAATGTCATCAACATATGATATGCAAACAAATAACAGAGAGCAAATTATTATGTTTTAAGTACATCAAATGTATGACAAAGCTTCCTTAACAAATAAAGAGAATTACCTTGAAAAACGAAGTGAAAAATAGAGCCAAGTTCTGGATAAATGTATAGAGACAAAGAAGGTATACAATCATCCTCTCAAAGTGTGACAAAAACAATTGGGATTGTTGGAAGTAACATAGTTCACAGAAAAAACTTGCCTCTTATTCCTTACTTCCATTTGAATACACCTTAAGAATATTGATGTTTAAAGGGAGAATTGCCTGCGGACATGAAGACAAGTATGGGCATCAATCAAGTAGCAAGCAAGTCAATCTAGATATAGTACAGAACTGATAAAGGACTATTAAGAGTACAAAGATTAACTAAAGTGAGACTCTAAAGTTGACAGTGCTACCTGCAACTGACTTATGAAAATATTGTACATCTTCACGTATTGTACATTGTAGAATTCCCTAATATTAAGAGCTGCAACCTGCAAGAAAAACAGAATTGTTAGCTAATGACAGTAAATTTATGATTGCAGGAAAGTCCGGACTATAAACCAGCATACCTCTGACAAACATTGAAGAGTGAGATTCCTCAAATATATATACTGTATTTATACCTGCAACATTAACGTCAAATTATTTGAGAATGTCTTTGATCGAAATCTCTTTGTATCTTAATTTAGTTAGTTATAATTACCGCTGATTTTTAGAGAATTTTAAGATTATCAATCAAACATTTTAAAATATTAAATTTTAGATATT
>OVBA01003796.1:0-26244 GCA_900406435.1 Lepidium aucheri
CTCAAGGATAGGGAGATCGGAGGGGAAATCTCCGATCCACTCGCCCATGCGGATACGGATTTGATCCGATCTCTTTTCATATGACCGAGCTTAATGCCGATCTCTCCCTGATCAAGAGAGATCTGANAACCCCAAAGCTAGCGCTAAGGGGATCGGAGACCAAAGTTTCATATGAGAGATGGCTTAGATTCGCCGCGGAGAGATCTAGCTGTGGATCGGTCATTAAAAAATTCGGGCCGGACTTTATGCTTTGGATTCGGCTTGATCGCGGCTAATGTTGTAATGGATCTGCCAGATCGGAAAGGGATCTTTGCCACGAGAGTGGGCTGATCTAGCTTGTCCCGGTTTATAGCTCGCTTTATATAGCTTGGCGGTGTTGGATCGGCGAGTTAACCGCCGATGACCCATTCCCTATCCTCTAGATTCATGCTTAATTTCAGATTTTATTTCATTTGCTAGTTTTCACTCTCTTTTATGATCATTTCCCTGTTTTGAATGTTCTTGCTCTGTCTTTATTTTTCCTTTAGTGTAGTTTGTCCTATTAGCTAGTTTAAGAGCTCACTTTGAAATATGACTTACCCTTGTGACAGATCGGTAGGTCATCTGAACTAGAACTAGGTACCGGATAAGTTGTTTACTTGCATTCAATGAGTATTGGTTCGACATCCCACTTACTTACCACCGTACCTCAATGATTTGATCACATAGACCGAAAAATCTTGTTATCAACCATTCCAGAATATTGTTGGGGCAAATATTTACTTTCCCAACAAGAGGATGATGCTTGAAAACATTGATAAAGAAGTCTCCTACCCTATAAAAAATTCCACTAAGGACCTATGTGGTGTTATAAGGAGTTGTGTTATGAATGAGAAGGTTGAGGTTGTGAACTTGATCAACACAAATTGAGAATATGAGGAACTAGAGTATGAGTCGGATAAGGAATACGAGATCTATCATGAGCAAGCAAGAGAATCGGCTCAGTATGATGATGATAGTATCCTTTTTGACCAAACCGATGAATGCTTTGAAAATTGTCTTCAAAATTTATGTCTAAAAGTTTTTACAGGAAGGCTTGGTCTTGGATATTTTGGACCATACATAGTGAAGGAACTACAACCTGATGGAACTGTAGTGTTGCTGGACACAACATGTACTGAATTCCACAGGAAGAATGAACAACTAAATGAGTTCATCAAGGATGAGATGAAAACCAAGAGAGTGATCATTCCTCCCAAGGATAATTTAGCCAATTAGGTGGCATTCAAGTCAACGTATTGACTTTAAACAAGCGCTGAGTGGGAGGCAACCCACTAATAGGTAGTTTTCTTCATAGTTTTTCTGTTTCTGTTTGATTTTTCGGTTTTGTTTTGAGTTTGTTTTAGGTGAGAAAAATTGGACCAAAGGACTCTGATCAATTGATCGTCTTAGTGATCAATCAATCAACAGTGTTTTCAAGTGTGAGCTCGATCATATGATCGATCTTTATATATGTGATCGATCGATTGTCGAAGGAAAGGATAATGCGCTTAATCTTGTGATCGACCTGCAGAAGGGCGATCCATCGATCATCAGGTATCACAAACATGCGCGCGACCTAGTGATCGACCTACACGGTAGTGATTGTTCGATCAGCATACCACAAGAGGTAAGATCGATCGATCAATGCCTTGATCGATCGATTAGTGGTCCAGGTAAGTCTTTGTAACTCAGAAAACACGGGTTTTGTTCAAATATATCTCTTCGCGGTTGTTTTAGACGATTTTAGGCGAAAATCTTCAATCTCCTCTAACTTCTTAATTCTCAACCTTTTTCTTTGATTCAAAAGCCTAACCTGATTGAAATTTCCTCCTATTTCCAATTATCCATTCATCTAACTCGATTGGCAAAGGTATGACCTCTAAATTTTTGATTGAAAGTGACGAAATTGGTGAGACTTTTTGAGAATTTTGGATTTCGATTTATTGTTGTCCAAATGTGTTAAACCAATATGTTGTCATGATTCTATGATGATTTCTAAGCCTCTTACCAATTACATTGTTAAATTGTTGCCTAGAAGTTGATTGTTAGGTTGTTGGAGAAAATTGTAGAATTTTTGATTTTTCGGTTTGGAATTGAGAATTTGTGTTATTAGTTGAAGCATTGTTGGATGATTTAGATGTTACATGATTGGTTTAGAAATTAATTTCATGTAATTCTCGTTTGAATTCTATATTTTCGATTTTTCATCAAATTTTGAGGATATTGAATTTTTTTGGTGTTCATTTGTTTGATCGATTTGTGTAGATTATGGAGAGGACTCGTGAGGGCAAACAACCTTCTTGTAAGGTCAGATGATCGTCTAATGTTGACGCCGTCCAGTCCTCAAATGCTATAGCATTTGAACGCACATGTTTGCCTTGGCCTAGAACGGACAAGAAACCGTACGAGAAGAACTTAGGCAATCATTCTGACCCTTTGCTATTGAAGAACAGTAGTGCCTACCAGAAGAGAACTGAAGATTCGAGATGGCAGAGTTTCCATTGCAGGTTCTACGATCAGATGTTGAGGAACAAGCTTGTTCCGACCAAGTTCTTATGTCCGACAACATTGGACAGACTTGGCATTCTTGATGATGTGGCTGGGATGCTCGATAGACTTGGCCTTGGTTACTTTATGACCAAGCCTCAGTCGTTGTACTCGGAGCCGGTCAGGCAGTTCTTAGCCTCTTGTGACCTCCACTGAGCAGCCAACCCTCATGCTCCTCTTTATTCGTCCTACTTAACATTTTTGTACTGTGGTATTCGCTACACTATGATCGTTCGACAGATCTGCTCAGTCTATGGGTTCCGCGAGGAAGCCCACAGTCAGCTGCCTTCTTGCCAAGGTACTCTTCTTGATGCTATTTGGAATGTCTTAGCTGATTGTGCATTTCAGGAAAGGGATTCCAAGCTCACATACATCCGACATCCAGCGATTCAGATTGTTGCTAAGATGTTGGGATCGACGATTCTATGCAAGGAAGTCAACCCTGCCATGACTAAGCCAGATTTGGAGATACTCCATCATGCTTTGTACCCTACGATACTGTACTTGTACGGTTCTGCACCTGCTCCTGATAACGGTCCTGGTGACATCAACTGGGGATACGTGTTCGCGAAGCTGCTTCCCGAATGTCATTTTAAAAGTACTCTGGATCAGCCTCTCAACGAGACGATAGGTAGTCTTTGACCCCCATATTTGAGTATTTGCAGTTGGATCTTAGTGGGACAGCGAAGGTGGAGAGGATAGCTTATATTGACCAACTTCACCTACCTCACCGAGCGGACGAAGTGGTGCTATTTCACTAGGAATGTCGAGCCTTATCTTTGTTCCTTGCCTGCACCTGCGATCACATCTCTCACTTGTAGGAAGAATGTACTGTTTGAGCATCACACTACACATCCTGAGATTGCAGTGATCGAGCAAGAGAAACCCCAGCCTCACCTATGAGCTCCACGGAGGCATTCATCGGCAGCAGCTCCAACTTCTACACAGCAGTAATCCAACGTTTCTCATACCCTCAAGTACATTGTTCCAGAATACATCACGGAGTATGATATTCATCATTTCTCTTGTGACTTCACTGATAGGAATTACCGACATTGGCATTATGAGACGGAGCAGAGAAAGTATTCGATGAGGAGACACCTTTGGGAGGCACTTAGGAGGATACCGATCGCATTTTGCATAAGTGCATCTACTATAGATCAGCCAGAGAGTAGCACTATAGCTGATGCTCGTAGATCAGACGTTGTTGGATGTCGATCAGAGGCTGCTTCCGAGGATACAGTGGAGCAGCCACTCGAGCAGCGCCTTCCATGTCGATGTAGGCAAGCATCTGGAGACCGAGAGAGCCAGAGTCCTGAGTGATCGATTTTTCTTACCCTTTTTCTTTCTTTTTATTTTTATTTTTGTTTCTTTTAAGCGTAATTCGTGATATCTTCTAGCTTATTTACACACTAGGACGCTGTGAAGTAAGTCTGGGGAAGATACACTTGTTGTGACTAACGCTATTTGCTTTGTTTTGTCTTCTTTTTAGTTTTTTTTTTCAGACATTAATTCTTTCTATGTTATGTTCTTGAGCTTTTGAAACGTGTTGTCTAAGGAACTATAATCTTTGAGGATTGTTGCACTCTTATGCTTTTAGGATCATTGATATGCATTTGTTGGGAATCGATGACTATTGGAAAACCTAGAGACAAAGCATCTTCACAATGACACACATCGATTTTTAGGTATTCAAAGAATCTATACCAATTTCAAATTTAACCTGACATAATTTTCTTGTCAAGGGGGTTGGTATGTATTGGATAAGATTCCTCTCTTCAGTCCTGAAAGACTTATCTATGTGAGTATGGTTCGCCTCTCTTATATATTTGAATTTTTACATTCTGAAGTAACTATAAAACAAAGTTGAAGTAATACTAAACTTGGCTAAGGATAAAAAAAATTGGTCCAATGAAGCTAATTTTTCTTTCATTCTTTGAGTTGCTAAAGAACCAACTATTGAAAAAATAAAATGATACCCTAGTTAAGTAGGGAGATATATGGTTGGACAACCAATAAATAAAATAAAATGATACCCTAGGTAAGTAGGGAAAGATTGGTTGAGCAGCCAATAAAAAAATTAAAATGATACCCTAGGTAAGTAGGGAAAAATCGGCTGGAAATGAATGGAAGGAGAAGAAAAGAACCATAGGAAGATAGTCTTGTGTTCAGGTAAAGGCTAATGATGATTCCATGTGTTCATTGATCGATACTCCCTTGATGAGACAGCACTTAGATGATTAGGAAGTCGGTATGGTGCATTTGGGTATTTTGATGTTGATTGTGGAGTCTAATTGGCAAGAAGCTAAATCTGGGGGAAATACAAGGTGGTCTCGATACTAACAGGTAAGTATTGATTGGTTCATATGGACTGTATTGTGCAATGTCTGATGACGAATGAGTTTCTTAAGGGAATATTCTCGTTAGTCTTTTCTTTCTTTTCTTGAGGACAAGAAAGAGGTTAAGTTTGGGGGAATTGATATACCTCTATTTTTACTAGTTTTGAGCTCATTAACATACCTACTTTTAGAGTTTCTGTATGTATTTTGTGTCACTTTTAGGTGGAAAAAGTAGGAACTTGGATCATTGGCATTGGACTCTCAATTGGATGGTTTTGGAGCATTACATGAAGTTTCACGGAAAAGGCCTATGATAGACCGATTAACCTCTTGATCGATCGATCAAGCCTTCTTTCCAGAACATTGCTCAACCCCCCGATTGACCTAACATGTTGGAGATCAATCACGCAAGTCCACGATCGATTGATCAATTCCATGATCGATCGATCAATAAGCTACAAAGCAAATACCTAATTTTCCTTTTTTCACCTAGATCTTAGGACATGTAAATACTTCTATATCTATTTCTTTCTGGAAATACTCGACCATTATTCACCAGAGAACTTTTGAGATATTATGTAAGCTAGAGAGAGAAAGAGAATTCAACATCGAGAAGAATCTCTAACCCTCTATTTCATATTTTTATGCAATTCAAGTTTAGTTTCATTTTGTCTTTTGTTTCTATTTTGATATGTCTGAGTAGTTTACCAATTAGGTTTAGGTTTTCTAGGGATTTAGGAATCAACAATCAGGAACAAATAGAATCGAATCTAATAAGAGTATTCTCTATCTAATCTTGTGCTTAATGCTTAGAATAACGTGATCAACAAATCTATGAACTTAGGTTGTTAGCTCTCCAAAAGCTTGTTAGGAATCTGAACTAGGTTAGATGAGCAATCGTTAACCGCAATAGCTTATGCTTAGGTTGATTGTGGATAGTTGAACCCACTTGTTTAATGCATATTCGATATTTGAAATCAACGATAGTTAGGACCTCTAAATTGTAAAGTAGGGTTTCGAGTACTGCAAGAGTAGACTCGTTATACCTTTCTGTTCAAGTCGAGAATTGAACCTAAGTAATACTCTGAATAGTTTTCCTAATTAGATTCCTACTTCCCGATGAATACCCTATGCCTGGTGCTTTTATTATTGTTATACATTGTTTAAAGTTGCTTGTTTGTCTCTTAAATTTTGACTAGTATACCTTGAAAAATATAGTTGATGATCAAAAGTGTAATACTTAGTTCCTTAAAGATTCAATCCCTATAGTACTACTATTTTATTATTATGCACTTGTAGTATATAGCTTAGGGTTAAAACTTAAATCAGGCCACAAGTCTCATGCCTAGGTATTTTTCTTTGCTTTGTAAATTCCTTGATTTACAGTACTTGACACGTATCATTGTGGTATTAAACTTATAGTTGGGACCGTGGAAATTTCTGGTGTTTTTTGGAAAAGACAAGATTATGAGTTCACACATGGTTGACTTTGTATTAAGTATAATAAGAAGAGAAACTAATGTTGAAAATCTAAGCCTTATATGTTTAATTATCGGTTGTCCATGATGTCAATTTGGTGAAGTCATCTGTTTTAATATTGTCTTCTTCTATAAACAATCCCCGTATCAGTCGAAGTTATGTTTAACTTTGATGTATTTTTCACTTTTATACCTCGTTAAAGTCGTTATTACCATCGTTTAACTACAATGTACATGTCTTAACTACCTTCATCCAATCTTATATCTACCAGCAAACTTTGAACTTGAGAGGTGCTGATTTCAATTTCTAACCAATAGAGAACTTATCATTTCCTCTAACTGCGCAGTGAAGCATGCTTCCCACTTTATCCTTAATCAATCTTTCTGCTTCACCTCAATAGTGTTAGAGTAATTACATAAGCATAATACTGTAAATACATTTATAAGATTTTATATCGTGTATCTATATATTGTAATTTCTACATTAATGAGAATTATTCAGCTTCTAAACCTACATAGTCTCAGAGCCGTCGATATCTAAAATTTTAAATTTCTGTTTCCGCCTCTCTTCTCCTTCTTCTCATTTCAGATCAACAATGTCGACACCATCACCTCCCATCACGGAGAACATTGTTGTCTCTGAAACTACGGTTGTTCTCAACATCAATATGATTAATGTCACCAAGCTGACTCAAACCAATTTTCTCATGTGGAGTAGGCAAGTTCAGGCCTTACTTGATGGCTATGAATTAGCTGGTTACCTTGATGGCTTCATCGCTCCTCCGCCTTGTACACTCACTACACCGACAGGTGATCAGCAAATCCTGAATATACGATCTTGAAACATCAGGATAGATTGATCTACAATATTCTCTTGGGAGAAATCTTGAACTCCATTCAACATATTCTTTCAACAACAATGATCTCTTCTGGGCTCTGGACAACTCTCACCGAAACCTATGTGAAGCCTAGCAGAGGACATCTAAAACAGCTTCATCAAAAAATTAAAACTTAAGCAATGGGAACTCGATCCATTGAAGAATACTTTCAAGGACTCACTACTCGCTTTGATCAGCTTGCCCTGCTTGGAAAACTTCTCGATCATGAAGACAAATTTGAGTACATTCTTGAAGGCCTTCCAGAAGACTACAAGATGATTGTAGATCAGATTGAAGGACAAGATGTGTTTTCTTCGTTGACTGAGATTCATGAAAAAATCATTAATCATAAACTCAAAGTCTTAGCCATGGTAAGTGCATCATCGTCTCTTCCGGTTACTTTTAATGTTGCTCAATCTCGTGGGTACAACAACAACAACAATGGCAATCGAAACCAGTCCAAACAACAATCTCGTAATACTCAACCATATCAGTCACAAGGGCAGTCACCTTCATGGTCAGATCAACATCAAGCTCGTGGGTACCAAGGTAAGTGCCAATTGTGTGGTGTGTTTGGCCACATCGCTACGCGCTGCTCATAGTACTTGATGTTGTCTGGTACCATGCCGCCGCTAATCAATTCGATGCTGGCTCCGCCAATAGAAACTGAGAGCTAACATGGTCACTACTCAATCATACAATCCTAACAATTGGATAATGGACAGTGGTGCCACTCATCATCTCACAACGGATCTCAACAATTTATCTCTTCATCAGCCATATACTGGAGGAGAAGAGTTGTGATCGCATATGGCTCCTCCATGCCTATTACTCACACGGGCCCAGCCTTGTTACCCACACTTCATCGTGCACATCAACTCAATGATGTTTTTTATGTTCCTAAAGTTCATAAAAATCTCATATTTGTGCATCGGATGTGTAATAGTAGTGGAGTTTCTGTCCACTTATTTCCTACGTTTTTCCAAGTGAAGGATCTCAACACGGGGGTCCTGTTACTCCAAGGAAAAGCTGAGCAAGATCTGTACATGTGGCCAAACTCTTCTACAACCATCTCCACTTTCTATGTCTCTCAAACACCAAAAGCCTCATTTGACTCGTGGCACTTGAGACACGGCCATCCGTCTTTTCCTCTCTTAAAATCTATTTCCAAATTTTCATTACCAATTTCTACTCTTGTGTCAAACGATTTTTATTGGTCAAATTGTCTGCTTAGTAAGAAACATAAGTTACCATTTGCTAATAATACTATTTCTTCTTCACAGCATCTTGAATATGTATACTCAGATGTTTGAACTTCTCCCATTGTCTCACTCGATAGTCAAAAATATTATCTAATATTTATGGATCACTATACCCGCTACACCTGGTTTTATCCAATGAAACAAAAATCACAAGTTCATGATATCTTTGTAACCTTCAAGTCTTTTGTTGAAAACAGATTTCAAACCAAGATCAAAACACTCTTCTCGGATAATGGAGGGGAGTACATCAATCTTCGTCACTTTCTTGCCACAACTGGCATCTCCCACCTCACCACTCCTCCTCATACACCTAAGCATAATGGCTTATCGGAAAGGAAACACCGACATATTGTCAAAACAGGTTTATTGCTTCTTCATCAATGTTCTCTTCCTCTTTGTTATTGGACCTTTGCCTTTGCAACTGCGGTTTATGTCATTAACCCAATGTTATCTCCAGTCACATTTTCTCTCCTTACCATCGCCTGTTTCACCAAGAGCCAAACTACCAAAAACTTCGTGTATTTGGATGCCTATGGTTTCCTTATTTGCGACCATATGCAGCAAACTAGCTTGAAAATCGATCTCTTCCATGTGTCTTCGTAGGGTATTCACTCACTCAGAGTGCTTAACTCTGTCTTGATCTACATACACAACGTGTTTACATAACACGACATGTTCAATTCATCAAAACAGTTTTCCCAATCGCAAACACTATCACCAGAAATCAAATTCCAGACTCCTCAACCACTAATAAAATTGATCACTCTCCTCCTATACTCATACCTGTTCGGTCAGCGGTACAACCTTGCTCTTCCTTGCCGGCGAGCCAGCCATTGTGTCCAGCATGTTTGCGGAAATTCATCCACACCAGACTCATCGGTTCTAGAGCTTCCAAATAGGCTCAATAACACAAGCCCATTAATGCAGCTTGATTTATCTGTTTCAAGTACATCAACTAGTAGTCCAGCAAGGCCCATTACAAATGACATAGGCCTTAACTAATTTGTGGACAATACATCGCCTGTGTTATAACCAATACCTACGCTGTCGGTAACTTCTGAAACAGAGACACCCTCAGCATCGCCACCACCATTGGAGAACCTTCATCCCATGAAGATTCATGCAAAGAACAAAATTGTGAAACCCACGAAGAAGCTAAATCTGTCTGCAATAACAACAGAGAAGTAGATTGAGCCACGAACAATTACGCAAGCATTTAACGATCCCAATTGACGAGCATCTTGTACAGAAGAAGTAAATGTGGTGATTAAGAATCATACATAAGATCTCGTGCCTCCTCATTCAGATCAGAACGTGATAGACACTAAATGGACTTTTACACTCAAGTATCATCCAAATAGTAAAATCGCCACACACAAACCAAGGTTTGTCGATCGAGGATTCAATCAGGAATACAGAAAGGATTATGCTGAGACATTCAGTCCAGTTGTCAAAGCTACAACAATCAGATTGGTGCTCGATATTGCCGTTGGACAGAATATGATAATTCAACAACTCGATGTCAATAATGCATTCTTGCAGGGAACGCTAACAGATGAGGTTTATGTTACTCAGCCTCCTGGGTTTGTTGACAAGGACCGACCTCACCATGTCTGCAAATTACGAAAGGCTCTCTATGGTCTAAAACGAGCTCCTCGAGCTTGGTATGAAGAACTGAAAATTTATCTCATTCATCTTGGTTTTGTTAACTCATTGGCTGATATTTCTGTATTTGTCTACAATTCTGGTGGTCTTCTTCTGTATGTTTTGGTCTATGTGGACGATATTGTTGTCACAGGACCTCAAGCAGCTCAAGTTGAAAGCTTTAATCGTTCATTGGATGATCGCTTGTCCATAAAAGATATGGGAGAATTGAGTTATTTTCTTGGTAATGAGGTTACAAAAACAAAGACTGGACTACATCTAATGCAGAGGAAGTATATCATAGATATTCTTACAAAAACCAACATGCTAGATGCTAAACCAGTAGCCAGTCCGATGCCTCCCACGCCACGCCTTATGGCACATTTAGGTACAAGTTCGTCTGATGGAAAAGAGTATAGACAAACACTTGGCAGCTTGCAATATCTTTCTTTGACTCGACCAGACATCTCCTATGTTGTTAACAAACTATCTCAATATATGTAAGCTCTTATATACTTTGATACCTCGCGGGCACGTTCACTCATGGTATCCTTATTCGTCCTCACAGTACTCTTACTCTATATGCCTACTCGGATGCAGACTGGGCAGGAGATACAGATGATTATGTGTCCACACAAGCATACATTGCATATCTTGGTAGTACACCAATATCATGGACATCACGAAGCAGAAAGGTGTTTCATGGTCCTCTACAGAGGCATAGTACAGATCTGTGGCAGATATAGCTGCTAAACTTTGGTGGATTCGTTCTCTTCTTACTGAGCTACCCATTGAGTTACCAACTACGCCGGTCATATATTGTGACAACAATGGAGCCAGTTACCTTTGTGCAAACCCAATTTTTCACATCCGGATGAAATATCTTGCCTTGATTATCATTTTGTTTGCAACAACATCCGTTATGGAGCTCTTCGTATTACAAATGTTTCTAGTCGAGATCAGCTACCTACTGCCCTTACCAAATCATTGCCCAGACCAAGATTTCAAGAAAATTTGGCCAAGATTGGAGTTACACACCTACCTTCGTCTTGAGGGGGATGTTAGAGTAATTACATAAGGATAATACTGTAAATACATTTATTGGGTTTCATATCGTGTATCTATATATTGTAATCTCTAGATTGATGAGAATTATTCATCTTCTAAATAGAAAATAATTTTGCTAGTTGGCTAACATTTTTGAAATATTTTGTGAAGGATTCATCATTCATATATTATGAAAGTTTGACTGATTCCATTTACAAGTGTGTATATATACAAAATTCTGTTCATAATCTGTTGGTACAGTATTTATTCTGTTGGAACTTTATGAAGCAGTACCCTAATATGTTGGAACTTTATTAATCAGTTCCCTATTAATTTTGATTAACTCTTCCTATCAGCTCCACTCATAATCTAACATTTGAGTTGTCTGTAGTATTTCTATCATAGGTTCGATAGATCGAAGGATATCTGATCAGTAATATCTCATCATATCCTTCACATCTCCTTGCTTTATTACGTATGGAAGCATAATTGTCAGAGGCTGAATATCCCTGTATACTGTGGTTCCATTGTTGAGCTTCATGTTACAATCCAGTACATATAGATTAGATATGCATTGCGAGACCCACCCAATACTTTTTATCAAAGTTGTATGGAACGTACAATATATGAGCTCCTGTGAAGAGCTCCACCCTATCTGTCATACCCTGCCCTAGCTTCTTCTTTTTTTTTGATAAATTGTTTCTTGGATCCTCTCATTTCATATGTAACATCTTTTTTTGTTAAGTTTACTTTCCTATGTTTTCACCATTTGTCTATTTGTGTGTATTTTAACAACTTTTTGAACTATTATATGGTTTTGTTTTTCTCTAACCATAAATTATAAGAAAAAGATATTAACAAAAATTATTAGATCAAAGGAAGTATGAACACATAAAATTTTTCAATCAAACTTTATATATAATTTTGATATTTATAGTTATGTATATAATAAATAGAAAATCATAAGCTATATACTTATAAAAGATATATGTGTACTCATATATTAGTATAATGGAAAACTTGCAACTAACAACAACTATAATCTAAGATGAGGAGATATTCTTATTGATTTGTTTTAGGCAACAAATAAGTTAAGGCTAGGCCTGTATGAATACAAATTCACGGCAGACTCATCACACTTAGAAATATGTTTTTTTGGGGTTTTTTTAAAATAACTTGGGGATTATGAACGTTTTTTTAAATCTCATAAAAGAAAAAGAAAAAAAATGCTTTTATCTTCTGTTTATGCAGAAGAAATTATTTTGCATATACCTCGCCTTCAAACTTGTCAAATGACTCACCCAACATTATTGTTAGATTCTCGATAACGTGGGAATAAGTAGGTTAGTTTTGGTCCTATCAAAAAAGTTGGTGCATAATAAGAATTCTTGTGAAGGGACCGGTGGATATGGTTCGTATTTGATATGATCGAATCTATTTATTTCTTTCTTCCCTTTTTTTGTTCTGTCAAATCAATTTTATTTAACCGTTAATATCCTTGTTTACATAGTTCTAAAGGAAATATGTACAAGAGATATAAATGTTCCAAGAACTAGAACTAAGTACAATTGATTTCGTTAGAACATGGGCACACTCATTATTAAAACAACATGTGTGCGTAAACATAGTGTTAGCAAATATTGATCACCATTGAGCCAGCATACGGAGATTGTGTTGTAGTCGGAGATTCATTGGTGTGCGATTGATTACTTGTGTGACATTAAGATTGTCTCCTTCAAATATGACATTCTGATACCCTAGTCCCCACATTTCCCTCGACCGGCATGTAACATTTGACCATTATGATCTCTGACAATCCATCTGAAGCCAATATTGCGCGTGCTGGCTTAAAAGATGCATCATGATTACATTTAATCCATCCCATTGGGGAACATATCCAACCAGGTTGTCGTTCATGTGCATGTACACCTCGCTCCTGCACTTCATTAGAGTGGTTTGTTTGTGGTTCAATCCATTCTTGAACATCCAATGTAGCATGCCATAATGTATCGAATGGGCTTTAATTTACTGAATTAAATAGGAGTGCATTTCTACTCTTCTAAATCCGCCATAAGATCCATATGGGAAGGTACCGATGAACCGCATCTAGTCGAGTATCTTCAACCATGGAAATAATATGTTGTAGCTTACTTTCTAGCGTAACATGTTGGTTAGTAAGTACCTGGATTGGTAGGCCTGACAGACGCCATATTGCCTCAGAGTTTGGACATTGGAAAAGGGCATGATCAGCTCTCTCAGCCTGTGCACAACATCGTAGACATGAGTCAAATATCCTTATGTGTTGACGCTGCAAATGTGCCGCAAAACCGATTGCCCGAGAAGCTATACGCCAAACAAAATGTCGTAATTTGGGTGTCACTGGTAGTCACCATATTTCTTTACAAAGTTCTGGGTGATTAAAGAGTGGGGGTTGAGAATTATGAAGAGTGTCATTACCCGAAGATGTATACCAATAACCTGATTTGACAATATAATTCCCATGTTTTGTATAACTCCAAATGTATGTGTCAGGTACTGGATATGGAGGTAGATAGTGCATGAGAATGTTTTGATGATCTCACTGATCTATCATCGCTCGTACCTTACATGTATCCCATTGGTTTGTGGCTGGATTTATAAGTGTGTTGACCGTTGTTGAAGAGTCCTATGGCGGTAATAACAAGGTAACTCTTGGTGGCTGCGTAGGTCGCCATGGATCCTTACCTAACTTGGCAGTGGTACCATCCCCGATGTTCATTTGAACCCCTTCTCATAGTAATTCAACATCATGTCTTATTGAAGACCAACCATAAGATGGTTGTGCTCCTTTCGAGGCATCTAGAAGGTCTCTTCGGGGAAAATATATGGCCTTATATAAGCGAAACAATAAGCATGTGTGTCGTCGGAGTAATTTCCAAACCTGGTTTGCTAATAGTGCTTTATTAAAGGAGGAAAGTTGGCGTAATCCCAGCCCTCAATGTCTCTTTGATTTTGTCATTTTTTACATGACAGTCAGTGCATCCGTTTTGTATTAGTTGTGTCGCCCCACCAATAGTGTGCTATGATCTTATCGATTGTTGTACGTGTACTTTGAGGGAGACGAAAGCAGTTCATCGAATAGACTGGTAAGGGAAAGGCAACTACTTTGATCAAGGTTTCTTTACCCGCTGTGGACAGGTATCGATTTTGCCATCCTGTGAGTTTCTGTTCGACATGTTCTTCTATGTATTGAAACATTGCTCTCTTGTTACGCCCAAATTTTTCAGGGATACCCAAATATTTCCCTGCTCCTCCAACTTGATAAATGTCTATTGTTGATTTGACACGATCTTGCATATCTTGAAACACTCGGTGGCCAAAGGTTAATGTCGATTTCTCAAGATTAATAAATTGCCCCAAACAAGCACATATGCATCAAAGATATCGCGTATTGTCGTTGTGTTTTGCATATTTGCACGAAGGAAGAAAAGTGAGTTGTCAGCAAAAAAGAGATGAGAAATTGTCGACCCTCCTGGATTGATTTGTAAACCTTGCAGTGTGTCTTGCTATTGTGCTTTATGTAACATGCAACTGAGAACGTCAGCACATAGGATAAATAAGTATGGTGAGAGGGGATCACCTTGTCGAAGTCCGCGTTGTAGTTCAATATAGCCAAAATGGCTACCATTAACAAGAACTGAAAACAACATTGCGCTTACACATTGCATGATCCAGCTAATCCACTGTTCAGAGAATCTTCTGGCGGAGAACCGCTTCCAAAAAACTCCACTCAACCCTATCATATTCTTTACTAATATCCATTTTTATTGCCAAAAACTCGGATGACACTCGTTGGTTTACCCGTAGAGAATGAAACAGTTCATGGGTAATAAGAACATTATCATAGCTATTCCGACCAGGAATGAATGCAGCCTATTGTTCTGATACTAACTCGGGTAAATGTGGTTTTAGTCGACGTACCATCATTTTAGATATAATCTGTAACTGATGTTACATAGACTTATTGGCCGTAAGTCTTTCATTGTTTGTGGATTGGTTACTTTTGGCAAATGAGTTTGGTTCCATGAGCCCGCCATTATGGATGTTGTAAAGAATTGATGGACTTCTTGAACAATGTCAGGGCCAATATCATTCCAAAAGTCTTGGTAAAATACACCGATAAAGCCATGTGGTCCCGGTGCATGATTTGCTCCAATATCAAAGACAGCAGCCTTAATTTCCTCTGCTGTTACCAGAGCCACCAAGCTCTCATTTATCGAGGGTGTAACTACCCATGGTAAACTTTGCACTAGTGAAAGAGAAAACATGGCATTCGTTGTCTTGAAAAGATCTTCATAATAATGTTGCACAATCCGACCGATATTATAATTGCCATATTGTGGTGTACCATACATATCTTGTAGTTGTGTTAAGGTGTTTTTTGGCATGCCTCTTCCTTGTGACTGTATGGAAGAGTTTTGTATTAGAATCACCTTGTTGTAGCCATCGGTTTCGACTTTTGGTTTGCCAATACCTCTCTTCTTCCATATTTGATACACGTAGTTGATTCTTCAAGTCCCATAAGTGAGTCGTATCAAGGTGTCCAGCCGAGTTTAGTGCATCAATTTTTGCGTGTAGAGTATCAATAACTCTTGCTGTGTTCGTGTGGTTTTGGTGATGCCAATTTGAGATAATAGATCTATAGCTGCGCAATTTATCCGTCAAAGTACAAGCAAGCCTATTGTCTTCCCATCCATGCCTCACTACACTCTTAAAGTCATCATTAGTGTACTTACGGGAGTCATAGTAAAACAATTTTTTCCCACCATCTTGACATCTTCGAATTCTCAATATAGCCGACCTATGGTCCGATTCCACCATGTCAAGATATTCAACTGACGATCTTGGGTAAGTGCATCGCCACTCATCATTAATCAACACTCGATCCAGCCAACATTGGATTGTATGCCCATACCGTTTTACATACTGTAAGGTTGTTACCAATATATGGCAAATCGTTTAAACAACATGTAATGACAAGTTGCCGAAACCATGAAAAGGTCCAAGCCTCCCTTGGAGGACCACCTACCTTTTCATATGCATTTAGAATTTCATTAAAATCTCCACATAAGAGCCATGGGCCTTCACATGTTGAGTTTATGGCTTCAAGTTATTCCCAGAGGTGTCGTAAGTGTCGCATTGGATGGCCATAGATAAACGATATGTAACAGGAAATCTCATTCTTATTAAGTATACAATCAATGAGTCTTTTCCCTTGGAAATTGAAACTTACCCACACTTCATTCGACCACATTAAAGCAAGACCACCCCCTAAACCCCTAGCCGAGACAAAAGAGACATTATCATACTTTAACTGCCCAACAACATCATGTACAGCGTCGTCAACGTTCTTTTTTTCCACCAAGAAGAGTATGTCTGGGTCCTCCGATGGCTTATGGCCCACCGTACCTTCACTTGTGTTTGGAGCACTCGCCAGTGCCATAGGAACGTTCTATGCTTAAGCATCTTATGTCTTGAAGTTTGTAATATCTGCAACAAAATCGGACCAGTGTGTCATCATATTCATGTAACTCTCCTAGACTTCCTCTCTTGTGAACCATTGGCGCAATCCACAACGTGTTGCTTCAGTTTTTGGTCGGCTAGAGGAGGAGGCACCATCATCCGTAGCTTTACGTTTTCATGATTGAGAAAAATAGGGCGACGCAGATCATGATCGTGAAGACATTGATGTATCACCGTGATCATGACGTGTAGCCTCATTACGCGAATCACCATCAGAATCTTCATTAGGATCAGTTTCATCATCACGGTCATCACCGTCATTGTTATCACTGTCAACAGCAGGTCGAGGCAGAGAACATTCACCAGCACCATGGGTTAACATCTCACATAATGTGCAAAACTAACGCAGCGGTTCATATTGAAAGGAGAGAAGGACAGTTGCACCTGCAAATCAAAGTGCCGCTGAAATTGAAGTCTTTCATCGATTTTAGCCAACCGTCTAACACAAAAATCAACTATTGCGGAACTGTCAGAGTCAAAGTCTGTTTCAATAAAGTTTCCGAGACTGTGTCCAATAATGGTGACCATTCTTTTTGTCAAAAATTGAAGAGGGATTCCACTAATTCGAACCCAAAACGAAATGCCATTCAGATCTTCATTTCGTTGGTTTGGGTACCACTTCTTCACAACCACCATCCAACCGTTAAACAACTAGGGCGAGTGACAGAGAACAGAGTTGAGCGCTTCTTTATTTGGGAAGACAAATTGTAAGAGTCGATTGACAATTATGCGCCCAGATACACCATCTCCACAATTCCAAAGCCGTGGAAACGCCAGTTGCATTGCCTGAGGTTTTGTTGCGTCGATTGACTGGCTTCACCACAAGACTATATGCATTAGCCCCGGATGCTTGAAGACAATCTGCAAGGGAGAGCGTGATCGCCGTCTTCTCAGAGTCAAGGGTAGTTTCTTGCATCTTTCTTATGTAGTCATACATTGGGATTTTTAATTGAAAGAGAAGGAATCAATTTTATGAAGAATTGATTCAAGCAACACTGGGATTATATAACCATTAAAGAACGATTAATAACCCAGACAAAACCACCGAGAGGCAACAATTACTCTGCGAGAGAGATGAACGGCAGTTATATTCCGATAACGGCGCGAGGAGAGAGAAGCGAGAGAGAGCATTTTTTGCGTACAAGCAAGTCATCGAATCTATTTATTTCTATGTGGAATTTAGTTATGCTCTACATTAAATATTTTCAAGCGGCCAAATTAGTGTGGTTATGACACAAACTACAAAAAATTAGACATGAAATTCTTAAAATATTTTTATATAAAAAGTGAAAGTGACAATTTTATGCTAACAACAATTCGAAATCAATAAATATGTTTTATTAGTAAATATTTTTTTTACAAAAGACAAATTACTGTTGGAATTAATCTATTTTAGAAGCTAACCTAAAACTATTTCTATTCTGATAATCTACTCTAGGTGCATTCACTAATCTCTCTAAAACTTGTGGTTTAATCTTTCTAAAACTTACGGCCTAAATTCTTAGAAAACTAGGTCTACAATTGACTCTATCTTTTATATAAGAAGCCAAAGCTTCTTCGTTTGATCGATATAACACAACAAGTCTTGTTGTTGTTTCTGTGTTAGAAATTGAAACAGAGTAGAAGAGAAAACAGAGTTTATGAAAACAGAACTTTATTGATTCCAAAACGTTGACGTTTACAATGATAATGAAGAGTATTTATGTGGAACAAATAGATACTTGTTAGAGTACATCTCTTGACTCTTACTACAAACCAATACGACTCTTCGTAAAGACGCAAACTTTGACTAAACACCATGATTCTTCTTAGAAAGACACAAGTCTGAATGGTTGTAACCGTTAATTGTGGTAACAAACTTAATTAAAAACTTATTACTAACTATACTAGCCTACATATATCATAAGAAACTCGATTATATTCAGCACTCCTCCTTAAGCGAGTTTCTCTTTGACTCCAAGCTTCTCTCTTAGTTCTTCAAATCTTCTTGTATACAGTGGCTTGGTTTGAATGTCTGCAATTTGAGAGTCTCCAGGACAATGCTCAAGTTGTATAAGTCATTTTTTCTCAGCCTCATGAACAAAATGATACTTGATATCAATAAGTTTAGTTCTTCTATGTTGAACCGGATTCTTACCAATAGCTATGGCTGACTTATTATCACAATATATCATCACTTCTCCTTCAGCCTTGAAACCGATTTCATTCACCATTCTTTTTAGCCAAATGGCTTGATTCGCTGCTGAACATAAGGCAATATACTCCGCTTCAGCTGTTGATTGTGCTACAGTTTTCTACTTGCTGGATTTCCAACTAAACACTGTTGATCCAAAAGAGAATACATAGCCAGATGTACTCTTTTTGTCTTCAATCGATCCACCCCAATCACAATCCGAGTAACCATGAAATTTTGGTTCCGAAACACTTTCAAGTTGGACTCCAAATTTGGTTGTTCCTTTGATGTATCTAACGACACATTTTGCTTCTTGATAGTGTATGTTTAAAGGTGAAGACATGTACCTTGATAAGTATGAACTTGCATACATGAGATCCAGCCTTGAAGGACATAAATATAGGAGACTACTAACTATGCTTCTGTACTTTGTTTCATCCGCAAACTTCTCCTCCTCTACTTTATATTTTCCGTGCGGTATAAGCGGAGTCTTCATACTCTTGCAGGTCTTACATATCAAACTTCTCTAGGAGGTTGTTTGCATATTTCTCTTGGGAGAGAAACACTTCCTTCCCATCTTGTATAATCTCCATTCCTAGAAAATAGTTGAGCTCTCCAAGATCCGTCATCTCAAACTTATGCTTCATGTCATCTTTGAACTTGTTCATTAAGTTTGAATTACTTCCTGTGATGATAATATCATCCACGTATAGACTAACCAACATGATATCATCTTCTATCTTGAACACGTACAAGGCTGCATCATTGACACTTCTTTGAAAACCGTTAGCCAAGAAAGAAGAGTCAATTCTTCCATACCATGCTCTAGGTGATTGTTTTAGACCGTATAAAGCCTTGTTCAACTTTAAGACTTTGTCTTTATCTCCTTCTATTGTGAAACCGGGCGGTTGAGCAATGAAAACTTCCTCTTCTAAATCTCCATTTAGGAATGGAGACTTGACATCCATTTGATAAAGTCTCCACTTCTTTTGGGCAGGAATGGACAATATGGTCCGTATCGTATCATGTCTTAAAACAAGAGCAAAAGTTTTGAAATAATCAACTCCATATTCTTGAGTAAAACCTCTTGCTACTAACCTGGCCTTGTGCTTTATAGGTTCTCCCTTTGCATCTTTCTTTAGACGGTAGATCCATTTAACGCCTATGAAATTCACGTCTTTTGGTCTCTTGATCAAATTCCATGTACCGTGTTTGAATCTCCTCCTGCATGGCTTCTCTCCACTATTTTCTCTTCACGGATTCTTTAAAGACTTGAAGTTCATCATTTAATTGATGAGAAACTTCATGTGCTTGAGCCATCTCTTCCGTTTGTTGCATCAATTAATTGATTGATTTGAAACCTCTTGGACCAACGGATGTTTCCCCTTCTTCAAGTGTGCTTTGAGTTCAATTATTTGAAAGATGAAGTCTATTAAATGCATCACTTACTTGGTCCACTTGATTGTGTAGATCGTTGCTTTCATTTTTATCTCCTTGTTGTTTTGAAGACTTGATCTCAAATCATGAGACAATGGAGTTCTTTCCCAATCCCATCTCTTCTCTTCATCAAATATCACATCTTGTGATATTTCTACATTCTCTTCATCCAACAAGAATACTCTATATTCTTTTGGACTCATGGAATACGCCATGTTTGGCCTTGACATCAAGCTTCTTTCGTTTTTCATCGGCTATATGCACATAGCATAAACATCCAAACACTCTTAAGTGTTTTACCCTCGGTTTGCTTCCACTATATCCATTGGTGATATGTCTTCTTCAAGAGACTCGGTTGGCAGAATATTTTGAATATGGTTTGATGTAGCCACTGCTTCGGCTTATAGTGGGGAAGGTTTTCCACTGTTTTCATCTTTTGCATATTTGAGAAGGTTTTTGATTGTCTTTAAACAAGACTCCGTATCCATTTGATACCATTTGTGAAACACTTAGCAAATTCCTTGCTAAGTCTGGCACTAGAAACACCTCTTCGATGATCTTCTCTCCTTGGCTTGTCATCACTTGGATATTCCCCTTTCCTACTGTGATTAATTGCTAACCATTCCCCACCTTGATCGGTATTTTGATACTCTTGTCAAGAGTGATGAAGTATGAAACTTCCTTGGCCATGTGGCTAGTACATCCGCTGTCAACTAACCATGTCCCATCATCGATGCTTGATGAGATTTTTTCTTCAACTGCACTAAACAGCATGTGACTTTCATTCTTTGAGTCATCACTTGTCTCTTCAATACTTAGATCCGCTCTCTCGGTCTTTCAAAGTCTCCAGTTCTTTGCTGGATGTCCCGGTTTATCACACACGGAAAACTTTCTCTCCTTGTTCACATCCTTTTGTGAGGAGACCTCTTTGATCTTATTCTTCTTCGACCAACAATCACTTTCATTATGACTATTACGTTTGCAAATACCACACCATTTTTTGGTCTTCGTAAGGTATTTTTTCCACCTTTGTTTTGTTCTTTTGAAGCAGATTTTTCTCCATAGAATGCTTCTTCGAAAGATTGTTTCTCGTATTTCTACATACTTCTCATGAGCCCTTAATGTCCCAATAAACTCTGTAGCTGAGAGTGTAGTTAGATCTTTAGTTTTTTCGAGAACCGCCACGATACTATAAGATCTCTCTGGAAGTGAGATAAGAATTTTCTGCACTATGTGATAGTTCGATTTCTCCTCTCCATGAATTCGAAGTTGATTTCCCAAATCAATTAACTTTTTTGTGAAAGTATTGATGCTATCACTTTCATTCATCTTCAGATTCTCATATTCTCTTTGCAGAGATTGAAAATTGATCTTTTTGACTTGAGAACTTCCCTGAAACTCTAATTCTAATGCAGTCCACGCCTCATTTGCATTTGTAGCGGGAGCAATCCTTGGAAATATCACATCAGTGACTGTTTTTTGGAGAATTTCTAGTGCCAACATATCCTTCATACTCATATCTTCTTCTTGTTTTGATCTCTCTGGTGTGGCTGGACTTGCAGAATCAATCGCTGCCCCATTCTCAATCACATCCCAAAGCTTTCTCGTCCTTAGGATTGTCTTCATCTTAATCTTCCAAAATCCATATGCTTCTCCATTGAAGATCGGAACTACTTGCTATGTTGTTCCTTCCATAGCTCTGATACCATATAAGAAATCAAAACTTCTTTGTTTCATCGATAAAACACAACAAGTATTGTTGTTGTTTCTGTGTTAGATATCGAAACAGAGTAGAAGAGAAAAACAGAGTTTGTGAAAATAGAACTTTATTGATTCCAAAAATGTTGATGTTTACAATGATAATGACGAGTATTTATGTGGAACAAACAGACACTTGTTAGAGTTACATCTCTTTAGTCTTATTACAAACCAATACGACTCTTCGTAAAGACGCAAACTTTGACTAAACACCATGACTCTTCTTAGAAAGACATAAATCTGAGTGGTTGTAACCGTTGGTTGTGGTAACTAACTTAATTAAATACTTATTACTAACTATACTAACTTACATATATCATAAGAAACTCGATTATATTCAACATTTTATAGGCATAAGAGACTAACACTTCTTGCCCTAAAATCTCTTTCACGTTCTCTTTATAAAATTTTTTTTTTTCTTTTTTGATAATTTTGTTAAGATTCATTTCTTATCTCTAATTTAAATCTCTAATAAACTTGTAAACCTTCTCCTTTTAGCTTTTAAAACTTCTCATGTGACTTCATTAATCTTCAATCACGTGATTTGTCCTTAACGTCCAAAACACACACTTTCAAAAGGCACATACTTTTTTAAGTTGTTGGAGTTTCCAATCCCATAATACAATGGATCATACGCCCAGAAGTTTTAATAAACCAAACAAATTTCTAATACAGAGAAATTTAAAATTGGTGTGATGTCGTGGAGTCATAAGTATATATACAAAATGTTTTCTCTAAATTAATAAAAGCTATATAATGAATTCTAAATATTTATTCAATTTTTTTTCAATTAAATTATGGGATTCATAGCCAATTCGGGTAATATTCTAGATGAACCCCCTTCATCATGGAATTTTCCTATACATAGACAGAAAAATACATGCCACTTTCTCAGCATTCGAATAAAAAACAAAAATAGACTTACAAATTATAAAAGAATAAAAAAACGTAACTACGACTGACCGTCATTTTCAAAATGGCTCTAACTTACCTATATATGTATGTAAAGTTTAATTTGTTTCTATCTATTTATGTTTGCTTATCTGCATATATAATTCAATCTAGCCCTCACAAAAGCTGACCTAAAAAGATCCAATGATCATCACTTCTTCTTGGTCGAGAACATGTCTAAGCTAATGACTGGAAAAGTTAAGAAAATTCAGTCATCGGATTTCCTTGTTTGTGGTATTGCATGGTGAGTCGTTCGATGTGATTCCCAACACGGATCTGTAATTAAACATATATCTCTAGTGGATGTTCTTTTTTGGTTTGAATTTGGAAATATAGGATGTTGTGTATTAAACCAAATAAAAACTCAAAGGATTATTTATCCTTTTATCTGATGATATCCACAGATAAAAAACAACATGAAAATGATCATCATCATCAGGGGAAAGTCCAATGCAGTTACAAACTCGGCATAATCACTCAGACTCTACCAATACATAGTTTATGCAAATGTAAGATTAGTATGTTTTTATATTATTTGTTATATATTTATATTGAAACTTGGACATGTAGAAATATAATTTGTATATGGATAAATTGAGATAATTATAGAGAAGTTGTGTAATCAGCTTTAACAGGGAGTTGCTACACATACAAAGGGTCAGGGGTAGACGACTTCATTTCATATACGCAGTTAAAAGAGAGATTTCTTGTGAACGACGCAGTGGTTTTCTGTGCAGAGATATGGGATGTCAAACCAAATTTCACTGTTACCTTTATCCCTCGACCAATGGGATCAGCAGATTGCATTAAACTGATGGATATCCCTTGGAACAACTATAAAATTCACCTGGAAGATCACTCAGTTTTCCTCCTTTAAATTTGGTGAAGGACAAGCATACAACTCCTACGAGTTCAATGTTGGACAACGGCGATGGTATGTACATCACATGATTATCCATACTTTATAAATTTTAAAAATGAATTAACGTTATAGTGTTTACATTAGAAATAACATAATAATGAATGCATGTATATTATATACATATATATGTGTCTCTTTTATTTTGTTTTCCTAATGAATAAGGAAACTACAAATGTTCATACATGGAAATGGACATTCATTGTCTTTGTTTCTGCATCCAACAGCTTGCGTCATAGATGGTCCAAATTGGAGAACATTGGCCATTTATAAATTGAGAGTATCGAACCAACTCCATCAAAATCACTACAAAACTAGTATATATCTCTATCTTTTTATTTCTAAGCTTTTCTTTTTATAAAATAATTTTTATCTACGTATATAAAAGCATTGCGCTAATTATTATATCTACATGTTTGTAAAGCCCACCAAGATTGGTTTACTTATGATCCGTCTGGAGAATGGCTAGGATGGCACACGGGGTTGATGCTGAGGGAACTCCACCAATCTTCAAAGGAGTTTTTGGTGAACGATCAGATATATCTAGGTGTTGAGTTCTTAATTGTCTCCAATTCTAAGGCTATATATCCTGATACGTAATAATGGACTAGATCAAGACAACAAGAATAAATAGCTCCACATGAACTTATCTCCAAATAAAAAGTACTCTATTGTACACTATTGCGGTGATACGGTATTTTATGGTATTGTATTGTACTATATTGTGGTGATACTATATTTTGTTGTATTTTTTAGATTGTATTATATTGTATTGTGGTGATATTATATGTTATTGTATTGTACTGTACTTATTTTATTGTGGTGATAGTGTACTGTATTTTAGTGTGATGTGTATTGTATAATGGAGCTAATTAATACACTTTCCTATTCTCTACACCTATAATGGCATTGATCATCAATTTTTTTTTTGGTCTAGAATACTTCACTCTATTAGTGAAGAGTCATTACAAACTAGATGAAGCAAAACAAACAAAGTGCTAGAGAGTTGCAATACAAAAAGAAAGAACATAATTAATATTAAAGATAACAATCCGGATAGAAAAACTGAGGAAGAAATCGTGGAGATATGACTGTCTTCAAACCAATTCCCTTGATAATCTTTTAAAGCTTTGCAAATACCTAAGAGGAGTCTCGATCTGGAGCTGAAGCAAGCAGATGCATGAAGACTTATACTGCCAAAAGAACTAGAGTTCTTTGAAAGCAACTCCAAATCAATGGATAAAGCAAAGGGTGGAGTATAACAAACCCTATTTTTGACTCTCGATCCACATAGGGATGAGTTATGATCCATTTCACTACAAGAAAATCTGTCAAATTGTGACCATTCCTTATGACTAAAAAGTGGATCAAAATATTTATGACAAAAATTTACCAAATTTTGATCAAATAGATTTTTGGTCACTAAATAATAAGAATATTTTAACCAAATTATGATCAATCATATTTTTGGGTCAAAATTCTTTGATAATTTTCCGACCAAATTGAAAAGTTAACGAATAATTTTTGACCACGAGGTTCTGATAAAAAATATGTCAACAAAGTCATTTTTGACCAATTTATGATTATTATGGTGATCATATTTTGAGTATTTTCTTGTAACGTTTGGTGGATCCAAAAATACCAAATCTATAGCCCACTAATCTGGCTTTGTCCTCATATGCCCAAAGTAGTAAGGAAAATAGAAAAATCTTTATTGGATACCTTTGAATTATCCAGATTCAAAAGGTTGGTCTACCAACAAACCCAAAACAGCGTGAAAATGTTGAGGAGTCAAACCAAACCCTAATTGAAGGGCCATTTATTCTCTCACTGCCTTCTATGATGAACTCGTCGGAATCTTGCTGTAGGTCGGAAGATTAACCATGTATCCACCCAATCTGGACATCACCGATGGAGTAAAGGAGCTGAAGCCACTCAGCCGTTGTCAAAGCAACCGGCGGAGGAGGACTGATCAGACCCTCGTAGCTAGGAACGGTTAAGAAAAAAAATACCAAGATAGATTCACCGATAGGATAGATCAATCCGGCGAATAGAAAACCCGTCATGAGGCACCATGGTGGTAGGGATGGAGCGATAAAGTACATAGTGATAACACCATAATTAACAAATCTTAGGTGAAGCCACCGATCTCCTAAAACAATCTAATATTATGTAACCTAGATTTTGTACCCGCGCAATAGCGCGGTAAAATATTTAGAAATAGATTT
>OVBA01003797.1:0-26236 GCA_900406435.1 Lepidium aucheri
GTACTTTCGTCGTAAATTGCCAACACTTTTACAACGGAAAATTGCGTTGTAAAATTACAACGATTTTACAATGAACTTACTTTTCCTCGTAAAAGCGTTGGTAATCCATCCCTAAACTCTTTCCTCCCAAAAACGTTGTAAAATTGCGTTGGTAATTTAATGTTTTGTTGTAGTGNGTAGTGTTTAGAATCTATTATTTTTGAGATTTTTGCAATTTTTGTTAATCAAAAGTTTTTTTTTGTTTGTAGTGTCAACAAAAGACGATTGACGTTTCTGGATCATATAAGGTGATGAAGAAGAACAAGTGATGTTCCAATAACTTTTGTCATACATACTTAGTTAACAGGTTTGTTTTGTACTTCAAATTTTAACTAATTCTTTGTTTCGTGAGACTATGTGTTCGCATTATGTGTTTTTTTATTTGAAACCTTTGTATGCCGAGAATGTAGAAGAAGTAGTAATGATGGATGTTTAGAAATATCTATACTGCAGATACATTTACAACTATAGTTTCTACATGTAATTTTAGATATATAACTGATATAACAACATTAGTTTTTTCAAAAAATTGAACCTATAATTCCGATTATTTATTTTGGACGGTTAGAACATATTATAAATCTTTCGAATATATAATTACGCATATAGAATTCTTAATATTTAGTTTATCAAGGTAAATCTCAGTCTAGTGGTTAGGATGATTCAACTAATGATTTGATACCAGAGTTCAATTCCTACCCACTGTATTATAATAGCTTAAAAAAAAGATTTTAGGGGTGGATTTTGGGCTATGGATCGGATCTTGACGATCCAATTGTTGATAAAAAAGGTAAATAATTTTATTTTGTTATTTATTTCACTTTTTCCATTTAAATAGTTATATAATCTAATGATTTTTTTTATGGTGAGTAGATTTACTACAATGTGAGTATAGAAATTATAATATCATCATTAACTTCAACAAGGTATTATAAAAATTATAACTAAGTTTGGTATATGTGTTTGAAATATAATTTTTGTTTAAGTATGATATGATTATTTAAAATTATATTCGAATTAGTAAATATGACTGATATTATTATATGTATATTTCTAGTAGTAAATATAACTTGAAATCTGAACAAATAAAACATGTGTCCTATTGATAATATAATACATAAAAATTAAATATGGATCTAAAAACTACGAATACAGTCCCAAATGAATGCATGTCTAAAAATTTGAATGAATGTGGGTCTAAATACCTAACTGGACATGAGTTTAAAACCCTAAATAACATGAGTCAAAAAAATTTATATACGAAAATTGTAATGCATCATAACCTAAATAACAGAAACTAAAAAATATATTTAATGTAAAACACTAGTTATTATAATAAATTGTTTTAATACATCAAATATATGTAAAATTAATAAAACTACATATATAAATCAAACAATGAAATAAACAAAAGAAAAACAAATATCGTTTATTATAAATGTATAAAAATAACTATAGATATCTATTAATTTTTCATATTGTTCATCATAGAACACATAAAGATTAAATATATCTAAAACAAACAAAAACTATATAATTAAATTCTATAATTATTATTCTCGTGCACCACATGAATAATAATCTAGTGCTATAATAATAGGAGTATGATATTTATTACATACACCCTCTATTTCTAAAAAATTGATGTTAGAGAAAATCACACTTATTAAAAAAATATTTAATAGTAAATTACAAACTTATAGTTTTTTGTTGAGGAATTTTAAGCAGGAGTATTGTCTTTTTTGATATGCTCTTTTTTAAAAAGTGTTCATTTATGCATATTTCTCTTTCCTAATTTTTAAAGAAAATTGTAAGTTTTGAAAAGGGATATGTCAAAAAGGACATCTTGAAAATTCTCTTTTTTTGTATTACACAATTTTTCATAAGTTTACACCAATAGTAATTCAGAAAATTCAATTAATGTTGTTAAAACTTAAAATGCATAGTTATTAATTGATCAAATTTGCATATAAAACTTTTTTTTCAACCTTACTCATTTTTTATATTATTAATGTGATCGACAAAGGTTCGATCTATAACCTACTTTTTTCCTTCCCCTTGCATCTAGGAGAAATCGAACTCTGGTACCTGAGGAAAGCTAAAATGGCCTCTATTACTGGACCACACCTTCTTGGCATTAGCATGCAAAACTTAAAACATTCATTTTTAAGAAATAATGAAAAATATCTAAAATATCAAATTTTAAAAAACCGACGGAGTATTTAAGATATTTGTTTGGCTAATTAAGGGCCAATATGGACGTTAATATCAATATTATTTGTTGCTTAATTAATAAGAAAAAAATATTACTAGTGGTTTCGTGTTGCTCGATTCACTAAAACAACAAAAGGGTGTTTTTCATGTCGGTTTAAGTCATAAGTTGGAAACACTGTTCAATCAGACCTAACTTCAATAGTTAAGTATATCTTTCATCAATATCTACCAAACTAATTACAAGTGTCTTCACCTGCCTTTACATTTTCTTTTACTAATTTTCTTTCATTAATTTAGCTATTATTTAATGTGCATGCCACACCAAAGATTTATAATTTATAAAAATTAAATTGAAAATGACTAGTTAAAAGGGATTTATATTGCAAGTTACTTTTAGTCTAGTAGCAGATGGTAAGTCTACTAAAGACAAACACACTTGTATGTCTCGGGATCGAGTCTCGCCGCCTGCATTATGCAGGAACTTGGCTAATAAGCAGGCAAGTTGTGGCCCAATGTTAACAAAAAAAGATTTATATTTAAATATATAAATTTTAGAATATTTCCCATATATATAATTTATTACATATACACTGTTTGGAGTTTTTTTAACTATTATACTGATGATCATTTTGTAAATATATATCTATCATTTTATTTTCTTTAATATTTATTTTTTTCCTTGTTTTGAAGATAAAATTTAAGATCCAAATATTGATATATTATCTCTAATACCATGTGAACTCCAAATATAACAACGTTCCATGTGATAATGACGACATACATAAATTTTTAGTGAAGTAAATATGTTTAACTGTAAAAAAAAATCGAAATAAAACTATAATGATGAGAAACTGAGATATGTCATAAATTTATAGTGAAATAAATATGTTTAACTGTAAAAAAAATCGATACAAAACTTTAATGATGAGAAACTGAGATATGTCATTTGTATTTGTATGAAATATTGCAAAAAGTGTTATGTATATATTGATAGTAGATTTTGCAAAAAAATAGTTATTTCTTATGAGAAATTCATCGAAAATTTGTATGAAAAAGGTGATTCTAATAATTTCTTGGTGGATTTTCTCTGTGGAATACTGTTGTTTGATAAGTGTTTTTAGATTGAGACGGTCCATATGAAAATATGAATTTTTTTTAGAATTAAATTTTTTCTTAATTAACTTGTTACGTACAAAAATAATTTTTTTTCTTTAGTAAGTCTGAGGATAGGAATTTTCTATTTTAATAAAGTTTACTACCGTTAAACTAGGTGCATAGAGACTATTTTATTTTAATAACATGAGACTTTTAATTTATTTGATTCTAGATTGTCAAAATTGTAATCAATCAAGCATGTTTATAAAGAAATATTACTAAACCATTTCAATGGTGTTGTCTCCAGTGTGTTAAAATATTGTTAATTATTAATTAAAAACTATTATTAAACACACATAATAGTTAGTGGTATTTAGCGTAGTGACAGATGGTAAATGTATTAAAGGCAAGTACACTTGCACATTTAAAGATCGAGTCCCAACACCTACATTATGTATAAACTTAGCTAATAAACTAGTTAGTTGTGGCTTATTGTTAAAAAAAACGCACCATAATAAAAGCAATGATATTATTAAAAAAACAGTCAAAATAACATTGAATATAACATCTATATTGAAAGAACATTAAAGAAATAAACTCCTTTAGCTCATGGGGGCAATACGGTTGAAATGTGGCCCTATGCTTCATCGAAGAGACTCACAAATCTTCAGTTTTGTTTTGTCTGTTTTCATTTTTTTGATAAAAAATTAGCACTAGGATTAAGCCAAATAGTAATTTTCTAAGTTATAAACTATAACTTATAGTATATAAAATTGCAACTATCTTATTATATAATTAGAGTACAAAACAAACACTGCATTTGACTGATATCTGAGACTCTAATCAGTGAGAACAAAAAAAACTGAACTATTATAGTATTAAATTAAATCTAATTTAATTTTGAAATTGATTAATATAGTTGTAAGCGAAAGATATTGAATAATTTTATGTATGCTGCAATTTCTATCCGAATTTGACTTTTACCTCATATAATATTGTTAAGAATTTTTGAAGTTTAACTGTAAATTAGGTTTTGTTGAACTAAATTCCAAAATAAAATAAAATCATATTATAAGAAATGGCAGCCAAAAAAATTTGTGCAAGTGGGCAAATGATAGGTGCCACGTAGCCATGAAGACATATATTCACATGTTTCTATAAAATCCAAATTTTTTAATATTTTTTACGAATATAAAACCCAAATTCTTGTTGAGAGTAGAACAACATAATAATCTATGTTTATATTAATATTTAATTATAACCGTAAGAATCTTACCGTTGAATTTAAATTACATATTACGTACTTTGATTTGGTTACACAAAAGTAACTCCTTTTCGATGATATTCGTATAATTATTCTAGATAAAGAATCATATTTTTCCGATTAAAATAACACAGATTTTGGTTCTATGAACTACAATATTAAAACTAGTCCCTCTGTAGATCAAATTTGATTCGAATAAATTTCAGTTGGATTTATTAAGTGGAAAATCAAGAATTAAAAGCATTACTCTATAGATCTCTCCTAAGTCTATAATATTAAGGCAATTCACCAAATTCATTATGCATAATGTGATATTCTGTTTTTTAGATTCGATAAAAATTGATTCACAATTCAAACTTTCTAAACTTTCAATGCGATTTCATGAAATGGTATTCCAATAAAAATGACTATAAACGTGAATATTTAATCACTTGATTAAATATACTTGTTTTTCCTGTTTTTTTATTATTCAAAATTTTTATTTTTTCGTCAACAATTGCATCAACAACACCAGACTCATACCGCATACTTTCTCTTTCTAAAATTGCAAACAATATCACATAAAAATTTTGTGGTTTAATGAAGATAAACTCTGAACATTCAATGGAGATTTAAATTCATTACAATAAATATAAAATTTATATTCTTTTACCATTTAAAATGTCTACATCTGCAAGTGACTTTTAATTTAATGGTTGGTGGTAAGTCTACTAAAAACAGGCGCACATGCATTAGGAATCGAATCTCATCGCCTACAAAATTTTATGTAGAAATTTGGCAAATAGATCGGCTTTTATAGCCTATATTGATATTGCCGATGACAAAGAAAAATGTCTACATCTATAGTTACCAACCATAATTAATTAGAATCACTATGAAATGATTTAAACGCTGTTCACCAACTCTAAAATGAATATTTCCAATGATTTGACCACTTTAGTTACACAATTATGACCAATAAAAATATAGAATATTATGTAAATGAACTTCCGATATCTTAGGTGTCAATAAGAATTATTACTTAGTGGTAATATAGAAACCATAATGTATTATTAAGAAATACAAAGTAGGAGTAAAAATGACAGAAAAATAAAAAGAGAGTCCTAGAAGAGAATGATCCATAAGTGGTTTTTAATCTAGTGGCAAGTGGTAAATTCACTAAAAGATAGGCACACTTGCATGTCCGGAAATCAAATTTTGCTGTCTACATTATACAAGAACTTGGTTAGTGGGCCGACCAATTATAGTCTAATGTTATTAAAAAAATAGAATGGCCCACAATGCATCGAGTCTACAAGAAACTTTGATTAGAAAACTAAGATCTTGTTCAATGGGAAAGTTATTCCAAGTTCTCTTTCTCGAATAGAGACACTTAATTTACTCAAAAGACTAAATCTCATTACTCTATTTATCAACTTCACCTCTAAGCATCTATTACTTCTTCTTCTTGTCAGTAATGGCTTAGCAGCCTAATTAAGTATTTTATTCATATTGTTAGTTTTGTTTATTATGAATAATACCCTAACTTCGAAACAATTTAGACGTTTGATCAACCTAGGGTTCGTCGGTTTTCATGTGAACGACTTTGCATGTGTACTCAACAAATTGGTTAGTGAATTGAGATTTGAGACAAAGATATATCCTCGCAAGAGTTAGTATGATTAGGTGAGTCTATAAGGATCGCATAAACAAATGTATATCTTCTTATTCGATTTTAAACGTGTTAATAATATATTCATGAACAAAAAAACCTACCCCCACTTATTTGTTAAAATTTTGTTAAGCAGTAACATATAAATATAAATATAGCTAATATGTTTTTTTAAGTTTCCAACTTAAAATCAACTGATAATGTGTGGATTGATTCTTAAATTATATGTATTAAGTTGGAGTGACTCCAACTTCCGATATGAGATATGTCACTATTTAATATGTCCTCTCGAAATAATATGTAATATAACCTATTATCTCGAAGTATCATATACACATTATCATTATGTATTATCATCATGTATCTTTGTTAGGCTATGATAGTAGATTTTGATACCATGATAAAATATGGACGTCTAACTAAAAACTAAATTTTTTTTGTTAATACTGGGGCACAACTGGCCGGCCTATTAGCCAAGTTCCTGCATAATACAAGCGACGATATTCGATCCCGAAACGTACAAATGTACCTGCCTTTGGTGGACTTATCACCTGCCACTAGGATAAAGACCACTTGCAACTAAAAACTAAATTAACAATGAGTAGATTGACCCTTAGATTTTATATATATATATATATATTATGTTAGAATGACGCTAACTTCCGATGTTGGGATACATCACCCACATTAATAGAAAAATCAAGTTGTGGCTAAAAAAAAAACATTAAAGCATGAGCAATACATGGCCATTATACATTGTAAACATAAAGTTGTTTAATTAAAAGACATAAATCCACACAAAAAGAATCGTAATTAACTTGTTTCTCTTACTAAGTAAGTTAATAATCATTTTTGGAATGGTTGTGACAAAAGCAAATTAGTTCATGTCGAAATCTATACATTGTGTCGGAGAATATAATTTGGTATACATGCAACAATTTGGGTTATGGTGATTAGTTCATGAACCAAACCATTACCGAATTTAGCTTTTCTCTAACAGCCGCCAAATAAAAAGAAAAAACAAATAGACAAAACGTTTTAAGTAGCAACCCGAAAATGATCGCAAACTTCCACTCATGTGTTTATGACTGTATAATTCATATATGTACAAATTAATTTAAATACAAAAATGTGTTTAATAAGTTATATATTAATACTAAAATACCAAAGTAATTGTCCCCGTTGGAACAAGAAATCTAAAGGGTTTCTAAATTCGTGACCTTTGTTGATTCTCAAGTAACCAAAGTCAACAATGTTGACCCATGTTGTTGTCTTTTACTTATAAATTTATATTCAAGTAGCAATTTGACATAATTTGATTAGAGAAGTTATTAAAAGCATTACAACAACCGTCGAAGTATTAATAAATTATTAACCACGAGTACTTAGGACAGTGGCTTAAGCTTAGTACCTAAGGTCCAAGTAATTACGGATTCATTTGTTTGGGAGAAAAATTCACATTGAATTTCTTTGATCTTTTAAAAGATATATGGTGAAAAGGAATGATGTGTTGATTTTCAGTATCAAAGATTTTGTCGAGAATTAGAAATACTCAGCTAGATGAAATCTATTAAAAAAACAGGCCCAACAAAGACAAGTTCAAGAAGGAAAAAAGAAAAGAGATAATCCTGAATCAAATAATAAATGCAAGACCATCCAAACTAAAAAGGGACGAAATCGTCGAAAGAAAAAATAGGAAACATCGGGCTCGTCAGCATTAAATGAAAATTGATACGATAAAATGTGATCAATATATAAAACAAAGATAGAAACTAAAGACAAACTCGTTTAAACACATATCGATTTTAACCAAAATAACCTTATACTAGCATATCGTAACTCTCTCGTAAAATTCTGAAGAATCCTTAAATAAGAATTTAAGGATTATCCAGAATAACGCAAATCTCAACTGATCGAAATCAGTTGTCTTTAGAAATCAAAATTTCTCAGCTAATGAATAAACTATTACATAAAATTACTTATAAAAAAGGTGAAGCCGTACGTATAAGAAGAACAACATCATGGAATGAAAAATAAGAAATGAAAAAGAAAAGTAAAACACGTAAGACTATGTACGATTTTTATTACATGACAAAAACTAATGAGAGTTTATAGCAACTAGTTTCGATTCAATACCACAAACTGTTAGATAGATTTGAGTGCAAATGTTTTTCTTTTTGGTCCTGTGGGCGTTTGTTCACAATTGCTAATATTATACACTTTATGTCTTTTTATTTTCCCGATTTTGATTAGGTCTAATTTAAAAGCTGTTTAAAAATACCTATCAATGTGACCAAAACAAGAATTCTTAATTCCTCTAGTTTGGTAAACCAATGGATCTGGTTGCTATGGTTCTATCTGCTTATTATGTTGTAACTGTTACACCCAAAAACAGTATCTATAACATAATCTTTCATAGCCATATATCATTAGCTGCGTTATTTGAACTATATATAAATTTCTCGACTACATCTTTATTGAAGTGCATATATATATATATATATACACACATTCCTATGCACATTATACCATCAATTTCTCTACTACATTTTAACTGAATTGATGCTTTTTTCCTATAGAAAACCAAAACCAAATTTATGTATATAGTGCAAACTTAAATAGAATATAATCATATAATGTAAAACTCTTGCATGTATGTGATTTAGATGACCTAACTAGTGATTCTGACATCATGGATTCTATTATTCTCCGCTACATGTGGAAATTTTTTAAAAAATTTAATGAATGAACTTTAGATTATAGATCAACTTTTGTCACTCCAATTGTTGAGAAAAAGATATATATATGATATAACATTCCGAAAAATGTGATAAAATAGTATCTTAATATTCTGATTTTTTTTTTCTTTTGATGATTATATATTTGGGTTTCTCTAAAATCTTTTATCGAATATATTAATACAAATATTGAAGAATGATGGAAACGTTCGTATTAAATAAATATTCTTTGTGATAAATGTTAAAAATTAATTAGGTATTTTAAAGTGGGTTTTGAACAGTTTAAATCTAGAAAAGTTTTTTTAAAGTATGCTGATATATATTTTTCGGTGAAAATTTAACCTTTTCTTGATTCCTAATCTTAATTACGAATATGAACCGTATATATCCATATGCCAAGATCATTAGAGATATGGTTTTTGATCAAGTACCTTAATTTATGTCTATTCTATAAGATTTTGGAATAATCTTCAAAGCTCGAGGTTAACGATTCCAGAATATTATAACATGTCACGCCGTCTTTATTTCCACCTCTTCTTTTTTTTTCTACCTAAAGAGTTCATATTACAAAAAATACTTGGTAAATTCAATAATTAAATGAAAATTAGATGAAACTTGTATCATTTGTGTAATCAATAGGTTAAAGAGCTCAACACACACTACAACAAATTTGGACATATATAAGATTGAAAATTTGCTATTGTATATTTTACATAGCTTTTTCACTAATGTTATGTCATCGACAACTATGATAGATTTTGGACATACGATAACATTTTTTTTGTATGCTACAATAGGTCATATATTATAGCTTATTTCGTCAGCCACTATTTTCATAATTATAGTCTGTTAAAATAGAAACAACAATTCATTTTTTATATAACTATCGTTTGTTAAAATAATTTTTTTGGGGGGGAGTAGAACTAAATGAGAGAGAGTAAGACACCAAAACCTAAAAAAATTTGCCAAAACTAAAATTTGGCTAAGTATTAGCGGTAATAAAGTGTTATTAAGCTCCAAAACTCAATTTTCGCTTTTCACTTAGTGATTTTTTATCTTAGCATTAAAAATGCTATTATAGGGTAATAAAAATCAGAAAATCATTTTTAATAGCACTTGAGAAAATCGTGTTGTGCTTATCTTTATCTGCTATCAATTCTCTCTTTTTTTGTAGTGACATTATCTACCTCCAAAAAAAAAACCAAAAAAATTTCAAATGGTTAAAGACAGATAAATTTCCATCTTAATTCTATTAGGAAAACTTATTTTATATGGTTTCTTTGTAGATATTACCATCATAAATAGCGTACATTTTTGTAGTATATTGATAACTAAACTTGTGCACTTTTTTTTAGAATCTAATTTTCATATTTAAATTTATTAAAATAATAAGAAGAGACGAAAAAATTTCTTTTATCAAGTGGTTGAATATTATATCTACTAAATTTTTATTCGAGTTTGACTCTACAGAATAGTACTTTTTTTACTACGATTCATTTTTATCATATTCCCTTTCCTTGTTTTCCAAAACTCTCAAAAAAGTCGATGGATAGGCGCATTCACATCTTTTACAACAACGCAACATTGTTAGGGGGTTGGCCATAAAATGAATGTCATTCCATCGTGTTCGACAAAAAAATAGCAAACAAAACACTCAATAATTTTTTTTATCAACTGGTATAATAACCTTTTATTTCACTTCCAGACTCCAAAGAGAAATTTTGGTCCGTAGTATTTTAAGGACTTCCAAAAAGAACAATACAATTGGCCTACCTGTCCTCGATATTTAATTAAATGTATTAAAATATCCTAGATAATAATTTTTCCAAGGATCCAATGGAGTGAAGAAAAGAAAATAAAAGAGAGATGCATAATGTGGCCAAAAAGGTACAGAGGGAGCCACCAATGATAGATAGATATATGTATAGTTTTTTATAATTCAATTTTCTTTTATCTTTCAACTTCATTTCTCTCTTCTTCTTCTTCTTCTTATAAATTCATCTCTTCTTCTCCATTTTCCTCCTCCTCAATATCATCTATCTCTCTATATCTCTCACTCTCTCTTCTCTGCCTCAACAAAAACATGACTCACCAAAATGTTATTGTCTCTGAGAGAAAACCAATCTTAGGTTTAAAAACAATCACTGTCTCTCTCTCTAACTCTCCTCTCTTCTCTGATTCACCTCCTACTTACTTCACTTTCCCTCGTCGAAAGTTCTTAAAACTTCTAGATGCTCCAAAGATTTCTTCTTGGGTTGATTCCATGCGTGATTCTTCACCTACACGTCTTAGATCCTCTGTTTCAGATAAAGAAGATAAAACTTCTTGGATCGTACGTCAAACAATCTCTATTTAGTTACTCATTTTCATGTATCGGAAATTGAGATCAGTCTAATGTGATATCGTGTTTTGTTTTAGGTTCGATTTCCATCGGCTTTAACTATGTTTGATGACATTATGAATGTTGCTAAAGGTAAACAAATTGTTATGTTTCTGGATTATGATGGAACTCTTTCTCCAATTGTTGAAGATCCCGACAAAGCTTACATAACTCATGAGGTTTTTATTCTCTTCTTTATCCAATTTTTTTTTAATATTTTCTTTTTTATGAATTTAATAATGTATTAATTTTTATTTATTTTTTATAGATGCGAGATGTAGTAAAAAACGTGGCTTCAAATTTTCCGACTGCTATTGTTACCGGAAGATCTATAAATAAGGTACATTATATTTTATAGAATAAAAAACTTATTATTTACTTTATAATAATGATAATTATATAAATATGATTACGTTATTTTTTTAGGTTCGTAGTTTTGTTAAAGTGAATGAGCTTTATTATGCCGGAAGCCATGGCATGGACATTGAAGGTCCGACCAATGAGAATGGTTATGGCCAACGAGAATGGTCCGATCAGAGTAATGAAAGATTGCTATTTCAACCTGCAAGTGAATTTTTACCAATGATTGAGAAGGTGCATTTCTTATATATAAAGACTTTTTTGTCGGATCGACAATACTCTATCCGTAGTTTAAAACTCATTCCCTAAAATGTTTTTTAATCAAGGAGTCCAACTTTGAATATTAGAACTATTAGCTATGTTATTCAAATTACTTTTTTTGACGGAAAAAAGGGCTAAATCCTTTATTTTATTATAAGACTACTTCGAAACAATCGAGCCTAAACAAATTGGCCGATCAACAAAAGAATGAAAACCTAACAGCAAAGAAAATGCTATGTTATCCCAATTATGAGAGGTTGAAATAGTAATTTAATTATTTATCTAATAATAATTTTTTTTTTCAGGTGGTTAAGATTTTAGAGGAAAAGACAAAATGGATCCCTGGGGCTTTGGTGGAGAACAACAAGTTTTGTCTGTCCGTACATTTTAGACGTGTTGATGAGAAGGTAAGAACAAATATTATTATGATGGAAAAAAAACAATATTTCTCTTATTTGAAAAAAAAATGGTCCAAATAACTTTTCCCTTTTGTTTTTAACCCAAAAGGTATTTCCAAAGAAAAAATTAAAAGACTTATTTCTTGAAAATGAACTTTATTTTTGTATTGTATAACACTTGAATTAAATTTAAATAAAACAATTAATTTATTTAAATTATATTGTTGTAATTACAGAGATGGGTTGCATTAGCAGAAGTAGTGAAATCAGTTCTTATTGATTTTCCAAAGCTGAAATTAACACAAGGCAGAAAGGTAAATTTAATCATTATTATTAAGGCTAATTACTTATTAATATTGATTAATTATTAAATAATTATCGTTTTTAACCGACTATTTAATCCATTTTATTTTGTAAAAATCAGGTACTTGAAATCCGCCCCACAATTAAATGGGACAAAGGCCAAGCACTCAATTTTTTGCTAAAATCATTAGGTGAGAGAATTATTTATTTATTTATTTATTATTTAATTGGCAGATATATTTGGTTAGATCTATAAATTCTTATACTAATTGTTTTATCTAATTAAAAATAGGATATGAAAATTCTGAAGATGTTGTACCGGTTTATATCGGAGATGATCGTACCGACGAAGATGCGTTTAAGGTATAATGATAATTAATTAATACATGTTTTCGTACTTATCAATTAGTTAAATATTTATTAAAAATTTTAAACAAAACTTTGGTTATACATTTAACTAATATTGATGTAATAAAGTAACATTCTAATTATATATATAGGTTTTACGTGAAAGAGAGCAAGGTTTTGGGATTCTTGTCTCAAAAGTTCCAAAGGAAACCAATGCTTCTTATTCTCTTCAAAACCCTTCTCAGGTAAATTAATTTTTTATTATAATTCATTTTAAAGTAATTGTGATTTTCTAATTATTAATTAATTTATTAAAGTGGAAATTCTTTTAATGTTTAGGTTAAAGAGTTTTTGGCTCGTTTGGTAGAATGGAAGAAGAAGACTGTTGGAGAAGAGTGACACCAAAAACAACATAATAACACCTGAGAGTTTTATTTTACAAATTTTGAGTAGATATAAATTAATCTATAAGCACCCTTCGAAATGCCTCAAGGGTTTTTTCAGCTAGAAGTATATTTTTTTCTTTTCTTTTTCTTTTGATCTATATCGAACCGAAAATTTGTAAATTTCGTGTAACGATTTAGAAATAAATTTTTTTTTACTAATTCATATATTACGAGCCTGATCTTTTTACTGTCGCTGAAAAAAATTAATTAGCGATCAAAAATTTAACTAAATTCAAATCTAACTTGAGAAAAGTGTATTGCCGGCACTGGTAAAACAACCACATCGACCAAATCTCTTGTTGTTGTAACTTTTAGCGACAGCTGTGAACATTAGCTTTGGTGATGAACGAGTCGCAGCGACTCATATATTATTTTATACTGTTTATTTTCTATCTTTTTAAGTGTTAATTTTAATCGCTGAAAGTGGTCGCACGACTGAATATAGAACAAGTCCTACCTTTCGTTTTTCCCAATTTAACTACAATACTAGAAACATATTCAAATATTTCTATTACTTTGATATAAATATCAACACTTGTGACTAATATATCAAAAGAGAAAGAATGTAATAAACCAAAAAATAGGTGGTTCAGTTGTTTAACTCTGATTTAGCTAAGTACCAGCTAGTTTTCAATTGGAGAAATTAACTATAGATCGAGTCTTTGTCGATCTAATAATTACTTATTAAAAAATGTTATAATTATGTCAATTACTCATCTAATTCATTTTAACCGAAATTTAATGATAATAAAGAGTAAACATGAATTAATATTAGTTGTTCCAGATGTTTAGACTGAGCGTATTGTTCAGTACATGTTCATATATCAGTATACTTTATAATTTTATTTCATTAAATAATTAGCCAAATGTCGTTGGATGTTTTTCCAACATATATAACATTTGTGTGTGTGTGTTTTTTTGTGTGGAGGGATTTGAGGTACTCTCTGTATAAACAATAAAATATGGTAGAGGGTCATTAAGATCACATGAATACATTTTCATAAGTATAAGTTTAAATAGCTTTTAATAAATTTTTATTTATATATAAATAAACTTTTAAGAGACGAAAGTATAAAACATGAGTGAAAGTACTGTTTTGCAGGTGAATGAAAAGCTCTTCTTGTCTGTTTAATAAAATATTAGAAAGCAAATTGAAATAACACGACTATATATGGACAGTCTGAAAGTAAAGCTTCTGATAACACAAGAAATAAAAACCCTAAAATAATACCTTGAAAAATGAGCTCACAGAGAATTGGTTGAAATTATTCTCTTTATATTTTAACAATTAGAAATTCCATGGTAAAAATTAGCTCCAGTATGGTTTTTCTTTTTCCAATATTAGACCACGATTGATTGGACTATTAGCCAGTTTTTATATAATGCAGATAATAGGATTTGTACTCGAGACATATAAGTACGTTTGCTTTTAATAGACTTACCACTTACTAATAGGCTAAATGTCACTTATCCCAATATAATTCTTTGGTTGAATTCTTTGGATTTTTGATTTTTGTCTCCTAAATACAAACCTGAACATATATAAAATATTTCTTAATTATTCTTTAATCAAAAATGGAATAAACGAGACCTGATCTAAGAGTTTTTAAATTCTAAATTATATATCATACAAAATTATGTGATTAATAGGAATCGAATTTTGGTAAAAAAACATCGACAAAGTGTTTCCTAATTTTGTAGATTATAAGATTGAAAGTGATGGGTGAATAAACTCTTTAGGAAAGCTTGAATTACTGGAATAAAAGGATGCATTGGAGTGATCATATCATTAAAAAAACTTTATCTATTTATAGAAACTTAAAGTTTATAAATAAGCTAAGGGTTTTGGACTATTGAAAGATGTGATAACTAAGAAAACAAAAACCAAAGGAAAATTGACAAAGCTACAATATCTCCACAAAGTGAATATTATTAGTTTTAGACGACTTTTGTTGTATCCAAATTTGTGTGTGGGGTTTCAGTTTACACACTTTCTTATTCTTTTATTTCGTTAATTCAATACACAAATATGAAAAGATTAACTATACCATAAATAATAGTTTCTAAAGCTAGGTTCATGTAAGATCAAAACTTTTAGATGAAAACTGCATAATATTTACATGTTACTCACTCAATCTTGACAATGTGATAGAAGTAATTAAGAGCCTGATTGGTTGTTGCTATTGTTGGTCTAGATGCTTTAGAGAACAAAAATATTGTATAGAATACTAAAACTTATATTCTTATTGTTTTACAAATTTAATTTTATTTATGGAGTTTTTTGTGGCTTTAGAAAGACATAATTCTATAACTTAAATTTGTGAAATTTTGTAAAATAGAATTCTAGAACAAAATATCTACGACAAAAAGATTCTACATCAAAAATGCATATAACCTAAATCGTACAGCAAAATTTTTAAAACTGTAGACTCTGAGTGACAATTATTTTTGTTGCTTTGAAAAGCGTAAATCTTTGTAAAGAATTCAAATTAAACCAATCATACTCTCTAGTTTGTTTTTGATTCTAAAATCTGATTAGTTTAATTCAAATTCTTTACAAAAAATTTTGTTTTTCAAAGAAACGAAAGCAATTGCCAATCAAAACCATAGTCTTTGTCTTTATCCAATCACTCGCTCCCTATATAAAGATCCATCTATCATTAAGAATCAATAACTACAATGGCAAGCACGGGGTACGAAAACATTAATCGCAAGTTGCATGCAGATCAAGCACATGCAAATTACTTAGACAAACTTTTTGTTTAAATAGAACTAGCTTTTGGTATAAATTAAGTCACCAGATATTTGAGACAGCTAATGTCACAAACTTTATGAGCAACACTTACTAGTTAAGTTAAAAATGGTCCAGGATAATCATCAAAGCTAAATATTAAGTAATATATAACAAATATAATGAAAGAATTGACAGAGATGCATGATAGATCTGACCTACAAAGTACTAAGCTTGGAAAGAAGTTAAATAACAAGTGGGAAATTATAAGATTCAAGTGCATGCGATTATTGACAATACTTCTGACTTGTTTCTATCTTTTCTCTTTTTGTTAATGGGGTTTTGATAGATTTGATTCGTGTGCATGCGTTTACTCACAAATACTTCTCAATTTGTTTATTCATTTACATGGTTTTAATCTAATAGGTATTCCGTTTATATTTTCATGATATCATAAGTTATTATACCATCAAAAATACACACATATATATATATATATATCAGTTGCCACAATTTTATGGTTGAGAAAATTGGAAAGATAGCCGAATAGCTTTCAATTTGGTGGTTAGGATGATCCAGCTAATGACTTGGCACCATGGTTCGATTCCTGCCCGCTGCATTATGGTAGCTTAAAAAAAAGATTTTAGGGGTAAACTTCAGACTATGGATCGGACCTTGTCGATCTAATGTTGACAAAAAAAACTGCAGAGATAAATATATAGAATGATAATTATGTAATTTAGAATTATCCTAATCGTATATACCTTGTATAAATACTATAATTAATTCTAATAAAATTCATTCAACCTCTAACTCTCACATGGTATCAGAGTACCATCTATACCTAACCTGAAAATTTTCAAATTCACAGGTTTTCACATATTTCTTCACTCATGGCAACGAATTCTCCAAACTCATGAGACAATTTAGGTCTCCGAGAATGCTACTATTCTCAACGTGAACATGACAAATGTCACAAAGCTCACATCCTCAAATTTCCTCATGTGGTCTAGACAGATCCATGCTCTGCTTGATGGATATGAGTACGTTGTCCAGTTATCTTGATGGATATGAGTTGTCCAGTTTTCTTGATGAATATGCGCAATCTCCTCCTCTCACTCTCACCAATGGTACAAACGTGACTCCAAATCCAGTCTACACCATCTGTAAAAGGCAAGATTGCCTTATTTACAGTACCCTCTTAGGAGCCATCAACAACTCTATTCAGCATATTCTCTCCACAGTTGTCACCTCTACTACTTATGCTAAACCAAACATAGAATATCTCAAACAACTGCGCCAACAAATCAAACACTGGATAAAAGGAACAAAATCAATTGATGAATACATTTAAGGATTTACTACCCATTTTGATTAATTGGTACTCCTAGGGAAGCCACTGGATCTAGAAGATAAAATAAAACACATACTAGAAGGGTTACCAATGAATACAAACCACTTGTGGATCAGGTTGAAGGTCGTGACACTGCACCATTAATTACCGAGCTTCATGAGAAGCTCATATATTACGAGATCAAGCTACATACAACAGCTCCTCCATCATCATTTCCTACAACTGCAAATGTTGTCTCTTATCGTGGCTCCGACAACACTACATAGATCACTAAGAACAGATTAAACTCTCGTGGATCTCAAAACTGGCAGCAAAACAACTCCCAAAATACAAACTGGCAATAGAACATTCCACAAAACCAAAAGTGGTAGCAATAAACTACTCCTAGAATCAAAATCGTCCACGGTCCACAGGGCTATCAGTAGAAGCGCCAAATATGCAGAGTACAAGGCTATAATGCCTGTCGTTGCACGCAGCTTCACCTTCTCACTACCAACAACAATTTGCCACAAATGTCACCTCCAAACACCTGGCAGCCGCAAGCCAATGTTTCAAGTCTACAACCCTACAATCCAAACAACTAGATTCTAGATAGTGGAGCTACTTGTCATCTCACTAGTGGTCTAAACAACTTGGCTCTTATTTTAGCCTTATTCTAGAGGAGAGGAAGACACTGGAGGCATCTATACTTCACAATATGTCCATTTTAAAAAAAAAATAGTATCTATTTCAAACCTAGAAACTGAACCTGAAAACCCCATAAATTTCTACCCAAAATGCCACAAATCTCGAACCTCATACCACCATACCAGTCCGGCTTGCTCTTCCACTCACTATAGATCTGTTATGTCTGCCCCCGTGCTCAGCTCCTCTGTTTTTTTCATTTTCATCGCCTTCCTCACCAATCCCTACAGAACCATCAAGATCTCCATTGTTACAAAGTGAGCATGTTTAAGTGGATTCAATTACATGCCCAAATAATACACATCTGGACCAAATTAACAATTCACAAGAATTGGGCCACACATCGACATGTCCATTATCTCCACATTTGGACTCAATACAATCTAGTCCACAAACAGAAGTTGCTTCTCTCTTTCCTACATCGACTGCGACATCGCCATCACCGATAATGTTGTCTTCTTCAACAACAATTGATGTAGCTCTGGTGACAAATTTGCATCCGATGAAAACTTGTGGCAAGAGTAAAATTACGAAATCCATTCACAAGCTCAATTTCCTAGGAGTCACCAAGGTTCCATTACCAATCAAACCTCAAGCAATAATCCAGGCTATGGCATACCTACATTGGAGACAATCTGCAATAGAAGAGTTTAATGCCATCGTTAAAAACAACACTAATCTGGTTCTGCTTTAACCTAATCAAAACATGACTTCAACACAATGGATTTTTACTCTAAGTTCAATCCAGCCAGAGAAATTCATCGATACAAAGCACGGTTAGTTGTGTGTGGGTTCAATCAGAAATATGGCATTGATTATGCAGAAACTTTCAGCCTGGTGGTGAAATCCATGACTATTTGTGTGGTACTTGAAGTTGTAGTGCATAAGAATTAGTGTGTTAGACAAATTGATGTTAACAATACTTTTTTACATGGAACATTAACAGATGAAGTGTACGTATATGCCCCTAGGTTTCATTAAAAAAGATCGCGTGCACTATGTTTGCAGATTAAATAAAACCTTGTATGGCCTGAAGCAGGCACCTAGAACCTGGTACGAAGAGCTGCGATCGTTTCTCATTTAAGCTGGTTTTCAGAATTCCACTGCAGATACATCAGTGTTCATCTATAACACATGTGGTTTGCTATATATGTTCTTGTATATGTTGACGATACCATCATCATAGGGAACAAAAGAAATGTTCTTGATAAGGTTATCTAACATCTTGCAAAGAACTTTTCACTAAAAGACATGGAATACTTACATTACTTCCTTGGCTAAGAGGTGACTCGATCTTCAAAAGGTATGCAACTTATGCAACAAAAATATTTTATTGATTTGTTGTAGAAGAATCATATGCTAGAAGCTTGGCCAGTCACAACACCCATGGCTCTACACCCAAAACTCATGATTTAGATAGTTACAAAACTCACCGATCCAAGAGAGTATAGATAGCTTGTTGGTAGCTTACAATATCAATTCTTCACTCAGCTAGATATTATTTATGTGGTTAACAAGCTCTCATAGTATATGCATGCTCCAATAGATGAACATTGACAGACCTCCAAACGTGTTTATCATTATCTAGTAGGTACTTTCACAAATGGCTTGTTCATCTGAGCTAACTCTCTCATTTCTCTCCATGCATACTCGGATGCAGATTAGAGAGGTGGCATAGATGATTTTGTTTCTACCAATACATACATTCTATATCTTGGCAGCACCCAATATCATGGAGTTCAAAGAAACAAAAAGGAGTTGCAAAATCATCAACTAAAGCTGAATACTGAGCAGTTAGAACTTTGATGGGTTTGTTTATTATTGACTGAGTTGAAGATTGATCTTCCATCAACCCCAGTTATATATTCTGACAGTGTAGGAGCAACTTACTTGTGTGTCAACCCAATTTTCTACTTAAGAAAGAAGCACATAGCACTAGACTATCATTTTGCTAGAGACAATATTCAATCAGGTGCTTTGCGGATGATACACATCTCAACCAAATACCAATTTGCAGATGCACTGACTAAGCCGCTACCACAACCACTCTTTCTCGAATTGAATAGCAAAATTGGAATGGTTGCACCTCCACTATCTTGAAGGAGAGTATAGATATTTAAGGATAAATATATAATTAAAAATTGTATATACCTTGTATAAATACTATAATTACTTATAATGAAACTCATTCATCCTCCAATCCTCACAAAATATTTAACCATTTGGCTAAAACTATTTTATGACTAATCACATATAATTTCATTCTTTTTTTTTCTGTCATCTGATTGATATTAAATTTCAAGGATCACGAATATCATAATAACAACAGTAAACCATATAGAGAAAAATGAATAATTTCAGTCCTACACATTATAAAGATGATGAAGTGATGACGATTAAACGAACCAAGTTTTGCAAGTTGCAACTACCAAAAAAATTATCGCACAACATTTTCTTATATACCTTACATTCTATAAGTTATAAGTACCTTTACTTAGATATATAAAGATTCGATTACCATTACGAAAATGTTCATAGTGATTTCTATTACAATTGTATATGGATACATATACTATATATAAAAAATAAAAGGCAAAGAAGGAATCTTGTTAAAGTGAGGTTTCTTTTATTTTCTCTTTTAAATGAACTTTTTTATTATACAAAAGAATAGATAGCAAGTGGTCTTTAGTCTAGTACTAGGTGATAAATCCACTAAAGGTAAATGTATTTATATATTCAAAAATTGAGTTTCAGCATCGTTATTATGTAGAAACTTAGTTAATAGACTTATTAGTTGTGATCTAATGTTGACGAAAAAATATACAATATATCATATTTATATATGTAATGTATTGTGTTATATGAAATAGTGATTTAGTTTTCAAATGGTAGGTGGTGAAAAGGAAAGCCTCATAAAGTAAACACTACCTAGGTTGAATGAGGAGTTGGAATCCACTTAAAGTGGTTCGATTTAATGAAAAAAAAACATATAAAAATCATATATATATATATATTTATTATTGTTTTACACTAATCCTTTCTTTTCATGAATATGTTAGATATATTTGGACCTCAAGTGGGACAAGCAACATGCTTCCATTTCATGAGAAGACATAACTTGATACGTGTAAAGAAACTAAAGCCGTTAAGTGTGTGTGTATCTTCACTTATATTTAACCTTATTATATGATTATTATTTTGATATTATATAAAGAATTAAAGATCAAACCCCATCATTGGTGGCCCAACTTCTATAGTTAAAATAAATAAAAAACAACTAAGTACAATTTCCTCCAATTATTGGGATCAACTCTATTATCTTTTTGTTAATCGAGTGTATTTTGATCAAAATTCAATTAACCTCTAAATATTAGACGCCATCAACAACTAGGTTAACTACAAGTTTTCTGATGAAATTGAAGACTGAATTTAGATCTAATGATGTACATTGTCCAATAGCTCTCTAAAGATTAATAAATTTAAGATTAGTCAGGTGGTAAAAACATGATCAGATAAGTTATAAAAAGATTAAAGGCATTATCTTATTTTTATATAGCTAAACAATAACTTTATTTTTGGCGAGAATCAAATTTATAATCGACTCGGTTGAATTTATGTTTTGCTCTGAATCATTTTTACTACTAAACACTATAAGAAAAAATTTATATTAATATTTAATATTTCGATAATAATACATATTTGTGAATTTATGTTTTGCTCTAAATCCTGTTTACTAATAGACTATTGTGAAATAGTATTCTATTATTCTGACACTTACAATAGCCAGATACATTGCATACACAATAAGAATTGACAAATAAACTCATAAGTTGTGCTATAAATGACTCAGTATTATTTACAAGTTTTTGCTTTTGGATGGTGAAAACAACAAAAAGGGAGAAAAAGGAGATATATGATTAAGAAAAAATACACAAGAAATTAAAACAGAAAAAAGAGCCAAAATAAAAGTTTGTTCTTTATGTGACAGCTATCAATGACTCACTAAACTATGCACATGAACAATGTTATTCATTTGTTACTATTTGGATCTGTGTCCCAAATTAATTACACACTATAATATTTCATTCTTTTAGACCATTTAAATCTTCATATCTTAATTATATACTCAAGAATATTTGAAAGTATATATTTTTTTTAATGTAGTGATGTTTAATAAGTTAATAGTATATATTAATTGTATAACTGAAAATAATTGTTTCTGTCAACAATTAGATCAAATATATATTATTTATTTGAAATATAAATATGCGGTAAAAAAAAAGTAATAGAGGTGGACATCTAATATTCGACAAACTCATTCCTTGAATGAAAAATACTTAGCTGCTGGTTTTTAGTCTAGTGGTAAGTGGTAAATTCATTAAAGGCAGGTGCACTTATACATCCAAGTATCAAATCTCACTTCCTATATTATATAGAAACTTTGTTAATGAGCCTACTAATTATGGTCCAATGTTGACAAAAAATGTACCTCTTCTATTTTTAGTTGATGTTTTAGGTTTTTCACACAAATTAAAAAAACATTATTTTTCTTTTTTTTATCACAATTTCCAAAACAATCTAACCAATCACAAATCAATCTGCAAAATTCAAACAGTCAAAATCACTAAAAATACATTAAATTTTACATAGAAAACTAAAAACATTAACTAAAATAAAACAAATTTTAATTTTTTAAAAAGATATCAACTAAAACTAAACACAAAAAGTATTTATAAATAAGTATTCCTCGAGAAATGACCACTCACAAAGACAAACATGTTCAATGTTTGTTGTATACCTTAATTAAACACTAACCATATTATTAGTTATTCCTTAACTACAGCTTACATGGTTAATTAAACTCCATCATGTGAAGCAATAAAGGACCAGTTAAGCTAATACGCATCTTAAAAAGGTAATGGGGACCATTAATAAGATTCTCAATACTAATTAATTACAATTAGTGGCAATAATACAGGTTTTTAAACACACACATGTCACTCTAATGGTCCCCAAATCTCTCTAATCTCTTCTAATTGCTTCTCCCATGTTATAGGCTTTTTTTTTAGCTTCGAGAAAAATTTGTACTATCAACATTATATTTTAAGTAACTTAAGGATATGATTAATCTTTGATTGGATAATTAAAAGATTTTCGGACCATGTGATTATGTGATCTTATACTGGGGAACATATTTAGTTTTGTCTTAATGATTTTCTTCTTTCAGGTTATTTTAAAACACTGTAAAATAAAATAAACTTTGGGTAGAGAAACTTAGGCATTATTTTTATAATGAAATGTAAATAATTTACAGAAGCTATGGTTATAGGGTTAGTTGCTTAGATCAGATAAATTATTCGATTGTTTATTGTTATACTATAGTACTTAAACATTTATAGGTTCTTAATTCGATTCCAACTAACAAATTTAATTTAAATAATATAATAATAAACTAATAAAATGAAATTAAAGTGCTTTTATACATAAATAAGTAAGATTTAATGGAGTAACGAATATTTATTATTTTTCACTTGAATATCTTATATCGGAGGACACTTTTATTTTGATTGTTTTATAAACTATATGATAAAATTAATTCAAGGTTCATAATATCTCTTAAAAATAGGTTTATGGTAGGTTTTGTTATAAAATTTTATACAAAAAATCAAAATTAACAAAAATTTAATATAATTTTTTTAAAAAAAAATAAAATTTTATAAAAAATATATCGGTTACTGATTCGGTTCCAGTATGAGTTTTAATTCGATTTTTTGGATACATGCATTCTGGTATTTTGTCGGGTTTGGTTTATCTAATTTAATATTTTATTTTAAGACTTATTCAATAAAAAAATGGATAGAGTTTGGTATGGCATAGATCGAGGTCAAATTTTTGTATTTTTTATATAAAAATTCATAGTTTTAAAAAAAATTAATAGAAAAACTTAAAAATACTCAAATTTGGTTCTTAATTTGGTTTGGGTTCGAGTTTGGTCTTTTTGGATACATAGACCTAGGACACAGTTGGGTATTTCTTTAGGTTCTGTTCCTCTCATTTAGATCAATTTTTGTTTGGGTTTTGGACCTCTAAAATAATATTCTAAAATATCAAGACGGGATTAACCTAAATAAATACGGTTAATAAACAATCAAAATAATTTAATTCCACATTATAATACGGATATAATCCTAATCCACATTAATAATTGTATTAATGAGACATGAGAGCAACCCACTAAGTTTAAGTTTAGTTTCATAAATTTTTATTTATGGCATGTGCACTAAAACTAAGAATAATAAGACACATCTTACCACTTAAACAATAAAACAGAAGTAGTTGATTTAATAAGGCCTTAAATTGATTTATGGGCCTTGTCTGTAGTCCAATGGGCCAAGTAAATTAACAATATAGATATATGATTCTCCTAGCCAATGATTTGATAAGCCTTTAAGAGTCCAAAAAAATAGAAGCCCAAAAGAGAAATCGAAGAAACTAATCTAATGAAGAAAGCCACATTAGCATTATTTATACTTAAAAAAAAACGCAAACTTTAATTTTTTATCAATTAATTTTTTGATATTTAAAATTAATAGAATATCACACCAATCATATAAAAAGTGCAGAATATCAATACTCACAACAAATAATTTTTTTGGTTTAACTTTACTATAATTAGATCAATAAGCCCCGATTCATAGCCAAAAACCAAATCCTAAAATTCTTTTTTTTCCTCTCCTTGCATCGTAGTGGAATCAATTTATAAAATAACTACTACCATTAAGGCACATTCATCAGCATTATTTATTTTTATTTAAAAATATGTATAACAGTGAAATTTTTCTAAAACCCTAATAAAATGAAACAAATGTAGTATATAAAAAAGTCTTTTTTCAGGTAAGAGTTTCTTGGATTTCTGTTTTACAATCTTAGTTAAGTCCTTAATGGATTTTATTTTAAAAAAGCTTATCCAATTTGGTTATGTTTTCGGAAAATTTTGTATTTTCTGTCGGTTTTTTTGTATGTATTTTTTTATATATTTCACGAAGCCAACAATTTTTTTTGTTAACATTGGATCACAATTGTCTGATTTAATAGTCAAGTTCTTATATAATGTACACAGCATGATTCAATTTCTGGTTGTATAAATATACATGTCTTTAATAGACTTACCAACCTAACAATTATTAATTTATAAATATTAAGGTCAAGGTCATACTCATAATTATAAATACTCATTTCATATATCAATTTCAATGATTTTTTCCCAATCTTAAATTATTATAGTGTTGTTTCTCTATATTTCGTTATTTAAAAGTTTGATATTTTCCTATAATTATCACCCATAGCTTAAATAAACTATCATTCCAACTGGCAACTCCATAAGTTTAATTAAACGATCCAGGATTTATTTTTAAATTAATTAAGCTTAGCTGTGCATTTGGAATTTAATAATCTAATAATTAAATACCTAATAATGATAAAACAATAAGCCAATGATTAAGATTTCTTATATAATAAAAGCGTAGCATTAACTTGATTATTGTGTTATATTGTCTGTTTTAAACTAGATTGTATTGTTATTAGGAAATATTATCACATAATATTTGTTACACAATTATATTCTGATAAGATTCTACAACTAATTAATTTATTATTATTATTATTATATAGATTAAATATTATTAATTAATTAATTATATTCTGATTATTATTATTACATCTCGCCTACTTTGAGATTATCTTTAAATTATTCTATTATAATTTTAATCTCTTGAATAATTATATTCCTAATCCTAATCGATATCTATTAAAAACAATCCTCCTAATCCTAATAGGAAAACTATTAAACAATATCTATTTAAGACCCATCATAAGACAATTATCATAATTCTCAAACGATTCAATATAATAAAGATTTCAAATCTCTTGATTTGTTTTGATTGGTCAATTTGTTTAAATTCATTAATTTG